>OY720662.1:18347603-18570103 GCA_963170745.1 Phymatocera aterrima
TATAAAATATTGAGTTATCTCTCTCTTTTTCTCTCTCTATCTTTCTACATATGACACACCAGAAACTGAAATACATAACAAATTCCCGTGATCATGAGGAGTATAGATGTATATACATATCATATGTAATAATACTATATATTGAGCAACGCGAATGGTTTAATTTTCAAGCTTATGTTTACCGGAGCGATTATGCAATAGCAATAAATTGTCTTGTCGCGTCGTCTTCTTTATATTATTACCGCGGCCTGTATGTTATAATTATGTACCCAGACTCGCAGTTCTAATTCGAACTCTAATTATCGTATATCTTAATTAAAATCAACTCTAAACCGTACATTATTAAAACTCTGTATATTTATACGCAGGTATGTGTACATACGTATATACGATCATATGTGTACGTGTAGGTATTTGAATATATTTTCCAAATTCTCTGATCTCTGATATACTAATTGAAATTTGTATATTTTTTTCGTTCCTGGTAAGGAAGACGTTCTGACGCACTGCTATCTTCGTAATCCGTAACTACAAATGCTTCATTAATTAACTTGACAAAATCTCGAACCTCTATACATATATACACGCAACAATTCCGAGCCTAACAGGTTATGCTCATACAAGGAGTTCAGTCTCGTTGTTACTAAGGCATTTCAAATGTCGAGGTCTCTGCCAAATAAATAGGCAGGGGAAGAAATAGAAAACTATAAATCAAGTGCTATAGTATTCTATAATGTGGACAGGAATATCATGAGGAGATTCCGTAGATGAGCACAATTGGGAACTGAAACAAAACACAGTACATAGCTACCACGTTACCAAGATTGCAAAAACTTCCGTAAGCCTTTGACTATAATGCAGAATTTTCATTTTTCCATCTTTCTTTGCTTCCTATAACGTGTATGTCTCGTATTTTCTTTCTCTTCGTTTTACGTATTCAATGACGTGGATACGCGTTTCAGAATTTCTACGATATTGGCAGATTATTACACCTGGCCGAATAATTCGTATCGATCTAATGTATTTTTGTTCTTTCAATATTTTTCGCGCCTCGCCTCATCCAACAGAACGTAAACCTTGGACCAGATTCGAATGCAGAAATAGATTCGCAACAAGCACATAATTCGTGTCGAAAATTTATATTATTTTTCCTACCTTTAGCTGAAAGTTGCGATAATTCTTATGCTTGCAATCCCTCTTTCAACTTCTTCTTCATAATTACAATACAATTTATATCTATATCAGTATCCCTATGCAATCAGGGTGGCGGACCAAAATTGATGTAGTTTTTTTTTTTTTTTTATTTCCGAGTGCCACCGCAAAAACTGTCGTGATGCAGGAGAATGCACCTCCGTTTAGGTCAACGATATCCTCAAACTTTCAGAGGTGGGCTCATTGATTCGCAGGGTTTTCCAGTTGACTAGCATGATCGTAATATTACGATTTGTGGTATTAATCGTCGTCTCATTCCGGCTGGGATAACCACCCGAAAAATGTCTACGATATAATTTTGACAGAAATATAATAAAAAAATAAAATAAACAAAACACGTGAGGTGTCGTGGGACACCCGGTAAGAGCGAAGCTCTCAACGCATTTAAAATTTTTTTTATTTTACCTCCGGGCCATGCGAGGATACTTTTCGTAGTTTATTGGGAAAGTAAAAAAAATTAAATTAAATGAATCAATGGAGAAACATAACTTTATAAAAAAAAACCACTTGCTCGGTGGTCGGTGGATAATCTACTGGAATCCATTATTACACTACACACTATACTCCGTTCCACAAGAGACCGACCTCCGATCTCTCTCTCACTCCGCCAAGATCGCTAAGGCGCTGGCGCTCTCGCACTCGTCGATCGGAGGTCGGTCTCTCGTGGAACGGAGTGTACACAAGAACACGATTTATACAAAGAGAAGCTGAAGTGAGAGAAATGCACGCTCGGGAATTCTCGGGAATCCTCGGAGAGAGAGGGAAAGCAAAAGAGAGGAAGACAGCGAGTGTGGGCCGCGCGGGCCTCGCTGCTCGTCCCCCACTCTATAGCCGCCCAGTATATATAGGTATAGTAGCCATGCGGTGTCGGTAAAGGTGACGGACGATATATAGATATAGTAGCCCATGCGTTTTTCGGTAACGTTACGGACAATATTTCCCATTTTAGGTCTCCCCGCATGGCCTGAGTAATAGAGCTTCGCTCTAATAAGCGCTGAAAGCCAGTTCGGGACATTCAACCGTTTTATATAGTTGACAGTATGATGTTATTCAGTTTTCACTAGCTATAACTATTAAGAGGTCGTATTCATCGAATTGGCTCTCCGGAATTTTCACGTAGAGAATCCAGTTCAGTGTAAAATTATGTTCTTGAGATTTTTGTCGTAGTTACTATCCCAGACCTTGAAAGTTGATGAGCTACCTCTGAATATTAGTTGATAACGTTTTTCCTCGATGCAATGAGAGGTATACTTCTGCATAACCCTGACAGCCTTTGGGGCACACCAAGAAAAAAATGTATCGCTTCTCTTTCCCTCAACCTATTATAGAATATCTTGGCATTACACATACATGTTGTAACTGATATTCTTTAGTACCACATGCCTACAGCATATTGGAATCTGTGAAATTGAGCGAATGACAAACAATCGTCGCGTATCTCCGTTTGCTGTGCAAGTATGTATTATACATACATACATACGCGAGTACGTACATACACACACGTTGAGTTAGATCAGAGTTATTTGGCAGAAAAATAGCTCTTATCTTATTGACACAGCCTTGGATATAGACAGATGTATCATCTATTTCCACGGTATCAAAACAGTATCGCGTTGCAGAAACCAAAGAATTGTCTCTCTCGGTTATATATACACCTCTAGGCTCCAGGCTCCGAGCTCTAGGCTCTGGAATTCTGGAATTTGATCCATGACGTAGATACGTGTGTACCTATCCTCATCGTATATGAAAGAGTTGACTCGCCATATAATAGTGACATCAAAATTCTGTCCAATGGAGTCTGAATTATGAATCAATGTATAGTGTAGTGTGATCTCACTCAATCGAATCAATGTTGTATATTGGAAATATCTATGTTCGATATTCTACATATATACATAATAGCGAAGTGATTACAGAAATTGGCTCGCGATCAAAATAAGTCATGAATAAATTCACCCCGACTCGGCCATCCAGAAATGCAGGATGAGAATTAATTTACGTGAAATGGTAGGTATAAAACTGTGGAATTGTGAAGCAAGGTTGCATCGTTCTACTCGCGGCTATAATTTAGATACTCGATCATGGAAATCGTAACACAGTCTTGTTACACCAAGATAGTAATGTTAATAATAATAATAATTACAACACCGTGACGAAAAGGTACGAGAAATTGGTCAAATATCTTACAAGAAATATAAAAGGGCTGATAAATTGTGCAGATTTTTATTTATTTTTTCTTGCATTAGGAGTTGATTCGAGAGTATTGAATTAAAAATTGGAAAACAGTGTATGAGGCTGAAACCCGATCGACAAGCTTCGGCCGTGATTAGGTACAGTAGGTAGGTATTTTTCGTGATTTCGTTATAGTGACGTTATACACTCGAGCCTCGCAGAAAAGTCGAGTTCGGATATACCTATAATCTCTCCGGCCGTGTTCATGCGTTATCGAAGAAAACCTGTACGATTAGGTACACATGTATCTATATCTATAGTCGCGGTTTCGCGTGATGGTACAGTTGATCGAACAACATGTGTGTATGATCTATACATACATGTACAGCCTAGAATTACGTCAGGGTCGAACTCGTGTCGTCTGCCTCAATGTCTACAATAGATATTACCGATTAGGACCACAAATTACATACATACATACATACATACATACATGCATGCACATCTTTTTGTCACCCGTTTGCGCACATGCATATTATCATATCATCGCACTAAGCATATGAAAATGGCATATACTGTAACTACCTACATGCACCACTCGCTCCATCGCGAGAAGGGGCATAGCTAATTGGTATGACATAATAATCGCGAGTCTGAAGTTCAAAACGTGAACGTAACGATGAAGAGTCGAAAAACAATATTGGCTGGAATTTTGTCGATGAAGACAAATTTTTATTATTTCGGTGGATCTCGGGCATCCCCGACGTCGAGATTTTCAATTTCATGCATTGAAAAATTTCAGCCGATATTATTTTTCGTAATTTTATCGGGCCAAGCAACGCTGTGATAAACTTCAGACTCGTCGATACATAATCCGATAAGAATAGATTCACATCGCGTACTTTGGTTGGAACCGAGTTACAGAAGACTTAAGAGGCGATTGGAATCGTTGCTGCAGGCAATCTAACCTAACTAACGTAGGGAATATTTATTTTTCATCAAATCTGATCAGTGTTTCGTAAAAGTGAAACACTTGGCTGCTTTCTGCCATCTTACTCAATCAATTCCCAAAGTTTCGTCAGAATTGATCCAGTCGTTAGCCAAAATTTACAGTTCTCGTTCCCGAAACGGTTTCCGTACATTTCAGATAGCGAGTCCTACGGCACCTGAATATTATCAAATGCAATATGACCAACGACGACGTGAAGAAAAGTTCATTTTCTTTCATTTGTATTCTTTGCTATAATTGGGAATAAGAAGACAGCGAAAAAAAGAATGTAAAAAATTCAAAATTTCGTATATACGCATAATACATGGCAATTGTTATTTTTGTCCCAGTTTTGTATATATAAATAAAGACGTGAGCGGGAAACGGTATATAGTATATTTAAAGCTACGGAGAAGAATTTTCGTTAGGTAATTTTGACCAAGAGCTAGAATTAGGAGCCGGGGCTCAATGTAGTCTGTTCGAATATGTTTGATAATTAATAACTGACACGTTTAATGTACACCTAGTTTTGAAATATTTTGAAACTGAAGTCTTCTTAGGGTTCCTCATATATCTACTTCGATATAGTTATGCGTGCGGCAGTGGCTTACAGCACCGTTAGCGCATAGTTTCGGCGATGAATATTCAACCGAGATATTGAACCCACGGTAGAAGTATCTGAGATAGAAAAAGAAGAAGAATGAGAGAGAGAGAAGAATTCAGTTGATGTTAACAGGTTGATGACTTTGCCGACACGTTTCTTACGCGAGTTGTCAAGAATAGAGCCGCCAAGTAAAGAATGATCAAAGCCTAAGTAAGTACGGAGAAATATCTCGGCAGAGCTGGTCTATATATCTTGCGGGAAAAAATTAGGTATATATAGCACATCATATACAAGGCAACATTTGTCAGGAAATTTTTGAATGTGATTCTATCGCTGTATAATATATGTAGGTATGTACAGATACTTATACATATAATGTGAAATAGAATTCGGAAATTGATGTCTTCAGAATTCTTCCGCTATATATATTTCAAATCGTGATCTATTTGATGCGGATTTACACGTCTCACTTAATTCCTTATACTCCATTTATATTATTGAGATCCGCTGACAGAATGTTAGAATAATTACTGCTATATCCACGTTCACTATGTCTAGATAGATATATATTGAACGGTTGTATCGGAATTCATCATTTTGGTAGAACTATGAATAATATAAACTCAATCCAGTACCTATAATAACGTGTCCGCGTTGGCTGCAAGCCTCGCTAGTCAGGCAGCAATATTTTTTCGAGTCCTTGTTATAATTGAATCGTTGAGGAGTGAAGGACAAAATTGAAAAGGATGGAGATAGAATAAAAAAAAACATTTATTGATAATTAAACATTTGTTGACTCATCACCGTGGGCGCTCTTCTATCGGTTAATGTATGGCCATGAATATCGCGAGCAGAATGCGGTGTAAGGTGAAATCTTTCCACTGGCAAAGGCCGTGTTACACTAGCATACATACAGTCAAATTAAAAGTAGGTACCTATAAGTATTGGCATAAGAAGTGGACCATTCGGGCAAACAGATGGGTACTATGATTCTGAAATAATGGTAACTTACCGGATGACTAGATGTTTTTATTATTTTAGTGTTGATATTCTTATTTTCATCCTCTGCGCGTGCGCCATGAGATAAGCGTGCGCGAAGGAATTTCAATTAGCGGTTCTACAAACTTGACACGGAAAATAACAGCGTTTGATCAAATTGTGAATTAGGCAGTAGAATAAAAGAACAACCGGCGTTTCATATATTTTTATTCTTATACCAATTAGCATCTGCCAGATTTTACTCCACCCATCCTATTTGTATAATATTTTTGGGATACGTGACACCATTTTTCACGTCCGGCAAATATAGGTTGAATTCTTACCTGCGCGAGGGTTATTACAGAATAGAGTTGGAGCTGGCTATCGTTATAGATAACGAAGGATATATGTATATACCTCTGAAGATGTATACCGGGGGATTCAAAGGAACCGCACCAATTTGTAGGGGCGCAGGATTCCCCGGAAAAAAAACTCGGGATGAAATTTCTTTTACACAAAATTCCTGTGACCGATAGCTTCCGAGTTGCCGGATATTCGAGTGACCCAATCAAAAGGCTAATACATAGCAGGCAGAGACTGTATTCCCTAACGCATCCGAGCCAGCCGTGTCGCGCTCGCGTATACACTCGGCGATAGGTGAACCCGGGATCCTCAGTACCTTGAGAACTATCGGTGGCAGGAAATTTTGGTAAACAACTTTTCATCCTGGTTTTTTCCGAGGAACCCAGCACCCTCACAATTTGGTGCTGTTGTCCTGAGTCACCCTGTATACGTATATTTTTGTATAGATGTATAACTAGATCGAGTCCGACTCGGTGGGTGGATAAAAATTCTTATGTATGTTTGATACATTACAGTATATGGGGCCTTCCGTACCAATTGATCGACCAGATCGATGAATCAGGATCATTTTGGGATCACTCTGGAACTAGGAGGATTTTTTCGCTGTTTTTTAGCAGTAGGTATATTCAGAGTTTTATTTCCGGTGGCACTAGTGCAGGTAAAAAAGCTGAGAAGAAAGATTCTCCTTTCTGAAATAGTATTCGGGTGATTGTTGTTACCGTGATATACCGAAACACTACTTCCGAATGTTTGATGAATTCGTTGGATTTTCCAAGGCAGATATTACTCATAAAAGAAAAACTTTTCAGTCTGTCAAAGAATTGGATAAGATTGTTTTCACCTCCGATGTCGTCTTGGTATGATCGCAAATCGTTGGAAAATTCTTGATAATTATAATATTTGTAATTTTGTAATTTTTGAAAAATGCAGGAGGTTCCTGTTTCTGCACTTGACGAATTCATATCCGGCGAATCGAAGCGTGAATGAAAAAACAAGAGACTCACAATTAGGTAAAGAGATAGAATATCGAAAAAGGGATTGAAATGGTGGTCGAATTGGAGGAGAATCTATATATCGGTACTAAAAACTTCTGAGTCCTGTGTTAAATTGTTGAAAAATTTCAGCTATAGTGCGTCAACTTGTTTACTTGAGTCACGCAAGGTCATAAACCGCGTTTTATAGCGATGCAGCAATCTAGCAATGCCTCTCACACATACAGATATATTATCTTGAAAATCTTTGCGTCTGTAACGAGGAAAACCTAAATTTGCAACTTATTGTCGATTTTACGTCTACTTACACAACTCTTACTCAATTTTTATAAACCGCCGAACCGTTACGCTATACAACAGCTGCACCTCGGCAAAATTATTCCAAAATTTCGTCATTAAATTATCAAATCGCTATTTCCTTTGTCTACAACGAAATACAAGAATGTTGAATCTGTGTACCTATGTAAAAATAAGAGGAAAAAAAATACGTACCTAATACAAGAAAGTAAATTATTTTATTCTACAATTTACTTGCACATGGGTAATAATTTGGTTTAAAAGTAAAACGAGTATAATATAATAGAGCTATATACCCGAAGAAAACACCAGTGTTGTTTTTTCTCTCTCTTATCTTTCCTCCTTTAACATGGAGAGAATCTCCCGCCGTGAGAGAACGAAGGTAAAAAAAGGGCCTCGGGTGTGCAGGAACGCCGGCAGCAGCAACAATTACGTACAAAAGAGAGGTCCTTGAGAATTGTAGGGTGTAGCTATAGAAAAGAGGTTGACATTTCAACCGCGAGTCTTCGACCAATGAGAGTCAATATAGTATAACCCCCATGTAAATGTGTGCTCAAGTTTCAGTTAGAAATTTCAACTATACTATAATGCATTTCTTTACTTCTCTCATCTCTCTCTCTTCCTTTTTTCACCGGGCTGGTTGTGCACGACCGTCGACACCATTTTGGTGTTTCGTCACACTTCGAAAAAGATGCATACGTACCTTTCCACAGATATTATATAGGTAGACACATATATGTATATACGGGCAATTCTACGCCGTTTCGACCTACTCGCCTATTCAAATAGGAATATCTCTGTTGTCTTTCAAGAAACCACTTTGCAGAAGGTGAAAAAATGAGCAGCTTAGCATGCAGAATCTTCTCTCCAAGTTCAAAAATAATCGGCCGAGTCTCATCGGACGAAAAAAGGGGGGGTTTTTCATTGAATCGCATGAAAATGGTGTTACTGGATGTAGAAATGGTAAGATAATACGTCGCGTATGGAAACGTTCATGTAGCAATACACAACTTTCATCTTCCATAGCTCTTGTCGACAGCGTTTCGAAATTCCGAGCTACAGTTTTGTGAAAAACGTATTTTCTTCAAGATCGTGAAATTTTGTGAATTCGTGTCTCTGACAGGACGAGAAGGAAAATCGAACAAAATTGGCAATCTTTCTTTCATTCGGTACTACCACATGATAGAAACCGTGATCGATATCGGACTTACGGAATTTTACGCGATCAATTATTATAATATTGATAAATTACACTATCTAATAATATAATGAAATCGACGAGATTGCAGATGAATATAGTACCTATCCAAGATGACAACGTTTTCGGCATTTGTGTGTGGTGTTTGTTTTTTTTTTGCTTCTGCTACTCTTTTTTGTTTTCAGACACGTGCCCCTATATCCCCCCTCGCATAGTTAGTATAGTTACGTAACTGCGTGATATACCTACATACCATAATGGATCTTGTATATGGTACCCGGCTCTGCGCGATACGTATGCGTGTATTATATTTGCATGTGTAACCCCACACACTGTAACGTATATGCAGGGTATGTATATTCAGTATGTTACAGTGGTAGGAGGTATACACTGGATAATATAACCTATACCACTACTGCGATACTTCATGAATATTAAATTATTTACGTGCAGCTCTAGCGCAGGAATACATTAGAATATTTGAACAGCCAGCCTATATCTATATACGTATACCTATATGTTATACCTATATTATAACATCAGTTAAACTTTCGTGTAGGTATACCATAGATACATAGTATATACCTGTCCACTATCGGCGGGAAAAATCGGGGCGCTCGTGTTCGGTACTCGATATGTTTGTTAATAAAAATCATGCAACATGGGTCGAAGGATTGTATTGGAGCGCGGAATCTCAGTGAGTGTATATATTCTACAATTGTTTGAGCTTTCGATATGTTTTTTGCCGCAGGTAGACCTATCATAGACAGCGATATGGAACTGTTGTGCAAAGTTGATTAGCTCCGGTCGCTCGGGTTTCTTGGGTTTCTTGTTTTATTCCATTTCGTTTCTCGTTTGTTTCTCTTAGGTTTTGGGCGGCCCCGGTCGCGAAGTTACGCCCATATACGATTTATCGTCCGATCGGAATTTCTTCCACAGATCCATATATAGCTCTATCATAATCGTGTCGATTATATGAATAACTGAGATCGAAGAGTTTATACGAATAGAAAGAAAAAGGAAATAACAGCGAATTCCAAGACGAAAGTATACATTCCAATTTTTCTTCTTTTCAATCCCCCTATAGCGAGTTCCATTATTATAATATATGTTCTGTATAGTACATACATCCATTGTACATATACATTGTATGTATGTACGGTTTATCCATTCATATAATATGTACTATATGTATATGGAACCGGATTTAGCCATCAGGATTTTATCAAATGTAGGTCATGACACAAAGGTTTTATTTAAATGTTGTCGACAAATGCGGTGGGATTCAATCATTCGACTTACCTGCCATTCTCATTCTTGTGATTCGTTTTCTTTCCCCTCCGTTTTCTTTCTCAAGTCTCTTCTTTCTCCTGTACGCTCTTTCATATTTTCATACATCTGACCTAACACCTGCATGCGCTTCGTGTAAGTATGCCGGTACATAGCTACTACTCACCTACTGCGGCGATGACCTCGTGGGGAACTACCAGAACCTGTAGGGGCTCTCCTCCTATTTCTATACCTCACATAATACGGATCTTTGTCTATTTTTATCAACGAGCTTGACTCGTGTCATTGTCCCTGCGTAAAACGATTCCCCTGCGGAATCTCCAGAGACTGCATTCTACAGGGGTCAATTTTTGCCCATTATATCTATAAATTATCTAGACATGTATATCTCTACAAAGCTGTTATATAAATTATGAAGTTTATGTTCATCCTGCGTTTTTCAAGTCGTGTATGTACTCAATTTATATTACATAAGACTTTGGTGATCATTAGATTTATCGCTAATGATCGATAGACTTATCCAAGTTTCCACCAATCCATGACACCTGTATCTGTCGAGATTCTCATTTCAGCGCACAACTTGTTTCAGAAACGTTCGCGTAATGGCGCGTCGATCCACCGAAATGGCCGTCGCCCTGCTGTAAGTTATTGTACGATCTTGGAAGATCTTGTCCCAAATTCCTGTGAGATCGATATGTATAGATATGAAGATTACATTGACTTTGCAAGTTCCTATGGGAAATGAATTGGGATTAGATCTCAGAATAATTCACTGCAGGGCGTAGAGATACGATTTTCGGATCCTACGAAAGCGACACAGCTGCATTTTACTGAAAAATCTCTCGACCGCTACGTTTTCGCATAGAATCGAGAAATTCACTGCGGCATTCAGGCCTGGCACGGTCTAAATGCAATTCGAAAACGAACCTTAGCGATAGCCATATTTGTGGATCGCAAGCGCCATCGCACGGCTATTTCCGTTACGAATAGTTAAACTTTTCCAAGCACTCAATTTTAGCCGCATACGGAAGTGTGAGGGAAGATTTCATCTGTTGTACGTCAGGATTGTAGGTACACACATCCATACTATAGCCTGTCAGTATCTACATGGAAATGAGATAGATAGGAACAAATCTATAAGACCGTATACATATAAGTTGAAAATTTATGCCAGATGTTGACCAAACGTGACGTAGGTATCGTCATATTTCGTACAGTTATCATATACTACGAGCATATACGTACAATAATGTGTATGCACAGAGTTTGTAGTTTATTGTTACGTAGGTAAAGGAACCGGAAAGAAGTTCAACCGGGGATATTCGTTCTGTTCGTTTTCATCTCTTTTTCTTTCTTCTTCGTTTAACTTTCAAACCTTTAAACTCGTAAGCTCACAACTCCAACGGATTGAATCTCCGCCATGCAAAAACGAGAGAATAAATGGACGGGTTCGCTATGTATGTTACTGATGCAACAATAATCCACAGAACCTGATTTCCCGTGTGACTGTCGCACATGGACATCTATACATTCCTTTTCTCCTTTTTCTTCGTCATTTTCTTCGTCTCCTTTTCTTGCATTATGCATATGATGCCCACAGTACAGTTCGCGCACCATAACGCATTCGGGCATTATTATTATCATGGTGAGCCATGTAATTTGACCCCCTGACCCATATTTAGCCCTCTGACTCGCGGCCTCCCATATAGTTATGTGTCCCGCCATGTAGTATATGCATATATATCAGCTATATACTTGCTTGGGGACAAAAATGTAGGTACTGCCTACGGAACAGCTATATGCTCTACGCCAGGTCCTGGAGTAAAATTAAATGACTGCATATACTCGTGTATATATGGGAAAGAAAAAACAATTTCGTACGCCGTTATGACGTAGCCTGCGCTTTTTTGGCCTCCCGAACGTCATGTAGAGGCACATAAATGAACACAGGTGCTATACATTCCATTTCACTCATCGTATGATAAGTACTATGTTCAGATAAATCAATAGGCACGAAGGAATATTTCCGCTACCAACAATTCATACCTACCTATGTATGTAAGTGTAGGTATATACATATAAGAGTTAACAGGGAAAATATTTTGTCGAAAATTTATCCAAGCATAGGTATGTACACGGTGTACGGTATAAAAAATGATGTATCGGGTGCCGAGGCTCGTCGGTATACGATACGCAGGGATGTCATACGAGCTCGGTGTATGAGCATAATGCCGTATGTGAGCGCGCAGGGACCCATGCATTGTCGAGTTTCACGGTCTGACATTTTTACGATGCGAATTTACTATTTTGGTTAAACAAATTTTAAGGTGGGTATACAAGGACTAGGCACCCTGGTGCTCAACACACCCCTCGCCGTCACTCACCTTTCGCTCTCTCGTTATTATTATTATCCTTCCCTTTCCTCTCCTTTATCGTGGTAAGAACGGATTCGCTTTACGACCGATAAAATGCCACAGTATGTGACGCAACGGCTTGCGTTGTCTATTGTTTGCGTTTCTCCTCTATTTTTCCTTTCTTGCCCCCCCCCCCCCCCCCCCCCCCCCTCTGCCCCTCCTCTTTTTCTTTCTTGTCCACAACGAGTTTTCGCACCACGATTTACTATTATTACACGTAGTAGCCATACCCAGCTGTGCCCATGTTCATCACAGTTGCTGTAGTTGTTGATCTATCGCATCATTGACAAATTCTAGGGTCCCATGATCCCCATTCCCTCGAGAACAACGAATTTATACTTCTTTGAGGTTATTCTTAAGTATAGGTATTTTCTTATCATCAGAGAGGACGAGAGGGAAAAGAACAGGAAACTGAATAAGAAGTACACGGATATATATACCTATCTAAAAATTTGAAATATGAAAAACTGTGAAGTGAGGGAAATAATAATGGGAATATGAGTAAAATTTATTGCAAACTATAACACGCCTACGACAGTTTCGTATTTCGAGCACCTATGAGTAAATCAAGTTTTGGCTTTGGTGTGTGAATTTATGATTGTAAACAAAGAACCAGGACAATCGGTCGAAGAATCTATTACTTCGAAGTTAGGAAAATACCTGCCAATCGCATTCTGAACTTCCGAACCCTAGCTTCCAGAGTGTATTTGTTGGCGATGCATCCATTCCTCAGAAACGAAACTCTGGCAATGAATTAGCAATTCATATTGGCGATGGTGCTATTTTGTCAACGAAAGGTGACACGGAATCGTGAAAAACGTTGAATCATGTGTTGCGAACTGCGGAATATAGCATTCGCTCACGATCAGCCAATAATTAACACGTATCGTTCATGGCGCGTGAAATAGTACATTGTACAACAAGGGGGGGAAATAGGCTGTTTCTAACGAGGGTCAGATGATGGTGCACGAGACCACGTCTTGTGCTCGAAATTGCCTTCTCCCACGTGTTGCACACCGTGCTTTTTTTAACAAGTGCAGGTATAGGCCTTTTTTCGTGCACGTCAAGTGGATGGAAAAATGGTTAAAATGCCCAGTTTTCCATCTACTTGACATACGAGAAAAAAGGCCGATTTCATGCCCGTGTTGAAGCAAACCATTTGATATTCATTCTACTTCGCAAGGCTACCGCAGAAGCGGTATCGTATAGGAATAGTTGAATTAAGTTTTCGGAAAACGTTACCTCGATACATTCTAGTGCTCGCTAAAGTTCGTGGATCAAAAATTTTCCAAGCCTACGCCACCGTTGTTTACTGCACTATGAGTGTTCAGGTAAATGTCTTCGAGGGTATCGCCAAGAGAATTTTTCGTGCCCAGGTCTCCGTTTCATGGGCATGTGTTCAAGCTAGTCGTGCCACGATTATCCCAGCATGATTCGAATTTGTCCTGGCGTTTCTCGAGGTCACGCCTTTTGGAAAACTTGTTTCTTTTTTTTCGATGCGAAGTTCACATACAATCGTTTCTTCTTCTCAATAAACATGAAGTGCAGCTGATTCGTACGACGAACGATATTTGCTAGAACTTGACGTATGATTTTACATTTTTTTACGATTCTGTGTCGCCTTCCGTTGACAACTTGACACTGTCGCATGTATATTTGTCAATGACATCGGAACGGTTGGACCAACTGTCAATTTATTCGCAGAGACTTGTCTCTGGAGAATCGATACATCAAAAAAAAAACCTGAAATTTTTTCCCTCGCTATCAAACGAGCGGCGGGCAGTTGCATTAGAGCATTCGAAGAAGCATCTGAAATACTACACTTTTCATCTGATTCATCACTCTAATCGTGATAGGTGCCTCTTGAAAAAATATAAATTGTATGTATTGTAAGCTATAATCTGCAATGAGAGAAGAAAAAATGGAGGTCCAGGATTTGAGGATGAGTGATAATTATTGAGCTCCGATTGTGAGTGACGTGAAAAAGTATAGACTCATATGCACTCATTCATAGTACAAATTAATGATGGTAACGTCATCGCGTCGATATTGAATCATTATATAGTGACGGTGGAATTATAAAGTAACCGGTGCACGGTAGTATTGTTGCAAATATAAATTGTTTGTCGCGAATGATTATACGCGAGATCTTCATTGTCATATTATAGATAATCAACATCAACGCCCAGTCGCGGACTCGATCGTTCCTTTATGCGGTAATGTATACCTAGAATTGACAGAATTGCGTATATACATTCGCAATCTATTCGCTATACAATGTTTATATGCGGGTATACATATATTACGGCACAATGTGCATAGATAACATGAATTGCACAAACTGGACTGCAGACGATTGAGGCGAATCCTTTTGTTTCTCGCTGCATTGTAACATATCTCTACACGATTACATACCAGTTCCATAAAAAGAAATATATCATTGAATCATATCTGTCGCATGTGTGTATGCATGTAGGTACTACACACTACCCGGCGCGGCGTGCTGGATTGTGACCACCTGAAGTTGCGCGAAATTTCAAACTACATTGCAGACGAATACGATTGGCAAATAGGCAATTTGCGGCACCGCGCGTCGCGGTGTGGCTCGCCGGAAATTTTCCTATTCGTCAACCTTTTCGTCTTTTGTTTAATTGAAATTTCGCGCAACTTCAAGTGGTCACATTCTGAGTTCTAATGGGGAATAAAGTAAGCTGAATAGCTGGAAGATGCGTCTCATTATCATGTGTATAGGTATGTTCACTCACATGCGATAGAAAAATAGTCCATTGAAATGTTACATTACAGTGTGCAAAAGTTAGAGGACACAATTTTATTTTTTAGATATCAAGGGGGGGGGGGCAGTGTAAAGCTAATTCCAAGTTTGTGGGGTCCCAACCCTTGTGGGTTTTCCGCCATCTTGAAAAAGGGTTGCAAATCGTTATCACGCTCTATCGGGCAAAAATTATAACCCCTTAAAGATAATTCGTTCTCAAATTTTCATCTGTTTTTGTTAATATCTTTGTTATGTTTAATTCTACGACAAGAAGTTATAGAACCAAAGTTGTAGAGAATTCAATTTGCGACCCTTTTTCAAGATGGCGGAAAACCCACAAGGGTTGGGACCCCACAAACTTGGATTTAGCTTTACACTGCCCCCCCTTGATATCTAAAAAATAAAATTGCGTCCTCTAACTTTTGCACACTTAGCCCCAAAAAATGTAACATTTCAATGGACTAAAAATGATGCAAACATTTTAATATTATGCATCATCGATACATTTTAATATTATGCATACGATGCGTTGTCGGCCATGTATCCGCGGCGTATACTATGCCAGCCCTCTTCCATCCGTTATTTCAAGACGTGTTCCTGCTGATGCACGGTTATTATTCTTATACTCACGCATGGAGAATTCTACGTGAAATGAACCAGCCGCTGACCCTGACCATTTTCAATTTGATTCAATTTCTAGATAAAGTATCTTCGAACACTCGTTAGTATTTCGAACATGGCGCAGAGAATTTTCAAAAATACAAACTTTACTGCCCTGATGAAAGATGTCCGACGGGGACTGTATCTTGAGTTGCAGATGTTGTATTGACAAAAGTAAGTTTATGGGATTGTTCGTCTTAACGTAACGTATTTTCATGTGCATTCGTTACCAAAATTCCGCTACTCCTCACTGGGTGGTATTTTTGTCGATGAAGTGAAAACATCGATTTTTTTGCTATATGCATACATAAAGGATGAATTAGATGTGTCACAATATAGTGATATGGATCATTCGATCGTGGCACGAGATTCAGATCTCGGTGAAATTTTCAGAGCGAGAACGAAGAGAATCGTAATTCTAGAACTGAGTTGAATTCATCTTGCACATTTGAATCACGGGGAAATTTAACAACCAGAGAGCAAATGACGTCAAATTCAACATCTTGTTCGTGTGTGAGCTCGCTCGCAGTTCCTTTGTGTTGAAATTTTTGAATTGATGTTGAATTTGGAATTTACCATGTTCATGGACTCAACGAATCAACACAAAGAAAGGGTTGATTTTGACACAATAATTTCAAAATTCGAATAATGTAACATTTACCCCGCAAACTATTTCCAACGGTGTAGGTATAATATTCAACATTAGCGAATGCAGAAACTAGACTCGGTCGAGGGATTTCAGATCGCGATTAAATTAGATTTATTAAAAATATATACGAATCAAGTATTGATTCGTTATTTCAATCGCCATGGTGTAATTATTGAGTACCTATGAAAAAAATGGCAAAAAATGGATGAAATTAATCCCACTATGATACAATTACATATAACTATGAATAATTTATCATCGGTCTTATATACATATATACCTAACCGTATTCAAGAGCTTACGCAAGTTACTATGTGAAATTGTTACGTTATTATCCACCTATAGTATATGCACTCTATATCCATAATTATCACCATGAGTCGTTTATAATTGATGTTATATACATCATATGTATAAGGATACACACACACTCACACATGTATATATATATATATATATATATAGATGCAACTATATTGCAAGAATTACGAACGACTCCGCACCCCGCCGCACGGCGGCGGCTCCAGCAGTTGCAGGCTTTTTACACTTTCTTATGTGATTTAGTACGATCAATAATTGTCTTATTTTTCTACACCTTTCATCTCGACGTATGTGTATGTGTAGGTACACAAATTCTGTGCAATAGAGCAGGTAAAACAGAATTTTATGCGTTACTACGAGTGTTCCAGGTTTTATCGCACCTGGGTGACCAGAAAGATCGAAGCATGGATATCCGAGACAGTTCCAGAATCTTCCAAGAAATGAAAGATTATTCTTGCACGACATTCTTCCAGACGAATTCTTTTAGTAAATGACAGAATCGGATCAAAATTAGAAACAGAGCGATTATTCCGAACGCTTTCTGGGCGCATATGCAGTTGCCGGGAATGATGAAACATTTCTGAACCGAAATGTACACGAAAAGGTAGCCTAGAAACTGCCCAAATATCAATTGGGGTAAGCAAACAGAGAATATCAACGTAGAGGCAGGCATGAGCAGAATTGAGGACATTTACAGGATCTCCAGGACTTTCAGGATATCACCAATTGCCATTTCAAAATTAGCTCTATACCTCCAATTTTATTGTTTCAGCAAATTATTGAAAGTTCATCGCGCAAAAACAAATTTCCTCACGATAATGACTCAAAAACAAAGTCAATATTCCGTTTGTCGTACGTAGCGTTATGTATCTGATACTTGTCGAAATATTTTACTTGTTGCTCTTCAATGCCCGACTAATATATGTATGAGTATGTAGTATCATAACTTTCGCTGGAATCGATTGAACGCATGCAGGCCATCGAATGTAATTCCGCAATCAAATTTCCAGGTGCTATCCGTGGTACAACCACGTGCTACCACACTTCCGTTCTAAATCCTGCCATAACTGTACACGGGCATAATTATTCCACGGAAAAGCTACTGGCGATTGCCTCATAAAACTGTAGAATACAAAGTACAAATCAGGTTGAAAATTGCATGAATATCAAAACTTACAAACAACGAAAAAAAAAAAAAACAACTGCGCTTCACGGATGAGTTGATTGTGTCTACGTGATATCGCATCCATGCCTCTCCGCGAGCAAATTTTACGATTGCAGTACATATATTTCATCCCTTCGCGATTTTCATGTCGGATATCGATACAATAAATCAAATCGACGATATGATGCGATAACGAATCCAAATTTAGGTTACCGATTTCGGACGTGAGTGGTACATGATTATTGTAATGTTAATCGGGGGCGTAGCTCAGATGGTAGAGCGCTCGCTTAGCATGTGAGAGGTACCGGGATCGATACCCGGCGCCTCCATATATATTTTTTTTCGCTATCTAATTTTATTCTCCGAATGAATCCCCGAATTTATTAAAAGGCTTGACCGTGGTTGAGTTTCACGCTGAGAGAAAATATGATACTTATGTGATCATGGTAAAACTCAACCTGTAGGGCTGAGTCGTAATCGCGCCTGGGCTCGGGCTTTCAGTAAGCTATATCGTCAGATATTTTCGACGCTTCGTGCGATTCTACGGTTATAAAACGCTGATTCGCACTTGCTTCACTATTTTCTTTCTTCTTTTTCGCTTCTTTCATACCTATATGTATAATCTTCTTAGTCCGAAGCCCGTTGATTCGCGATGGGAGAATCTGCAACGGCGACGAAGAGAAAGAACAGTACGGCGAAAGTGCGGGCAAATGATGACGAAGGAAGAAAAGAATGAAGAAATGAGGAGACAGAAAGAGAGAAGGTGAACCTACGGAGAGACTCAACAGGCTGTGAAACAAAAGAAAATTACCCCAAGCTCATGGCTGCAGTGACGAATATATTGACTAACCGTTTCAAGAACGATGACCAATGGAAGAGAATGAGTCACTGCGGGGTAGTCGCGTCGAACATTCGCACCATTATAACGTATCCAACAATGCATATTTCATTGTCCATTTGTTTACTCATGTATTACATACGTTCTGAGTATATACTGCTTATGCGAACTATGTAACACCTTCGTACGTACAGACCTACATACATACATACATCTTCGATCATAATATAATTATGAAGTCTTCGAGGATTTTCAAATAGAGCATCTCTCCACCGCAAGTATAATTCCAAAGTGTGATTGTTACACGCTTTTCTACTGTGCAAATCATGCCCAATGCGTTCATAAGCATTATACATTGGGAAATTCCACGACTGTAAAGGATTGAAATACGTGAATCTTCGCCCATTCTCGAATTATCTCCATCGGTTTTCATACAGTATGTATTATACTGAACGTATAATTCATGAGTTTTCAGTTATCAACTATAATTTTATTCCACAGCGTTTCGTTTATCGGTTATTTGTAATTCTCCTCGAAGATGACTCACGTGAAACATGAAGATTCCTGCAAATAATATAAAATGACCACATCGCCATATACCTACCCTCTGTCATAGCTGGTGCAACTATTCGATAAACTTGCACCGCTTGCACGCGGTTATCAGTATACTATAACATAGTATTATACAGGATACAGTATAGTAATTCTTTCTGTACGTATTTACAATGGAATTACACTAAATAACCTTTTTTCCGAACTTCTGGCATCTGCCATTCAAAACTGTCATATTCTAGTTGATGAATAATGAAAAAGAGATAGCTGGGCAGTATAACTTATTGGAACCTAATTTTCATGTAAACCGATCAGGTCGAGGTGTATGGAAGGATCTCGAACGTCTTGAATCATACATTTACATTCGGTATACAGACATGAAAAATTATCATAACTTATATTGTTACAGGGCAGACCTATCTCGTGCCTAATACATATGTACATACATGTAAATACATACAAATCTGCATTCAAAACTCCTGGTCTGAATGCTCAAGTAGCTTTCCCGAGATTCCAACGGTGCGTTTGTACTTGAAATCATCATCACCCCCTTACAACAGTGGAAACGCGGCGGAGTTGGCGAACGGGTAGGGGAAGGGTCAGGAACTGAAGAGATAGTGCACACAGTCTCGTGTAGACATGAAGATATCTTCAAATGTAATATAGGTATATGTACATACGTATAATTCTAACGGTGGACTGTTACTATAGGTATATTATGTATAATGGTATATAATGGTAAATGTACAGCCAATGTGACGTATACGAGAATAATAATATATATCGGCATTGGTATTTATACATATTATACGTGTGCATGCGTATGTGAAGACGGAATCGAACTACTGGTATATACCTACTATACCACGCATATACAGATACCTATATAGCGAGAGGAGAGTGTGGCATGGCTCAACTAGCGCTTTCCCGAACGTTGACCTCTGAGCGGTTCTAATACTAACCTGGGTTAACACTCACTCGAGTTACCACGAATACAAAATAATGATAATAATAATAGTAGTAATAATAATGATGAAATCACGTCAAATAAAACCTCCGTATACTTTCGACTCATTTCACCGTATATGCAGGTATAGTACGCAATGAGTGCGAATATATATACATGCGAATATAATATGCACGTATATGACGGGGTTTGTGTCCTTTCGCAAGAATTATCGCAGCGCAGACGAAGTAACATACAATGCAATTTTACAGCGACGCAGTGTAACGTCTATCTATTGCACTGGACTATTATTATTATTATAGTATTTAGTAGGTGATGAGGGTGTAGGTACTGTCTAGCAATAAGTATCTACACCCACCGAAGAGAGCAAAGGCCGAAGCACGTGATACTCCATAAGCCAAAGCGCATGCGCAGTAGACAGAACGCATGTGGCCAAGCGCTATGGCTACCGAATTCTCTGCTCATGGCTTGTGGAGCTTTATGTCCTTCAGCCTTAAGGTGCTATTAAAGACGCATGGAATCCCCCATTATTACACATTGTTGAATTCATTGTTACCCATTGTTGAATGCCGTGAGTTTTTAATAGCACCTTAAGGTGCCATTGGACTCGCTATCTTGAATGTAAGGAAACCGTTTCGAAAACGAGAATCGTAAATTTTCGCAAACAACTCGATCGATTTTGATCAAACTTTGAGAATCTATTAAATACGACGGGAGAAAGTCGCTAAGTATTTCACTTTTTCAATACATTGATCAAGATCGCTAGCAGTGACTTCAAATTCCCATCAAGAGGCCATTGGAATGTGAATGTCGTGGTTGTGAATCTGATCTAGCTAACAGGGAATATTCAGTTTCCATCAAATCCAATTCACGTTTTGGAAAAGGGAAATACTTAGCCACTTCTTGCTCTCGTACTTGATGGATTTTCAATGTTTCATCAAAATCGGTCGAGTCGTTTGCGAAAATTTACGATTCTCGTTTTCGAATCGGTTTCACTTCATGGTCTAATGAAACGAAATCTGTATGTATGTATGTGAATGTGTGAACGGGAGGTCAGGAGTCTTCTGTTTACATCAATTTTACCTCAAGTATCAATTAGTTGTACCGTTATTGTAACTTACATGTTTTTCATGTGGCTGAAGTTTATAATTTGATTTTAACACAAGAAAATAACGAAAAATAGGTATGTATATATCTACATACGTATGCACGTATTTATAAATGTCGACAATAGTTTTGTAATGAAGACAAATAATCATTTCGGTTTCTCTTCTTCAATAAATTTTCAGCGATGTTATATCTCGTAAGATTTTGTTCCGTTGAGGGGTTTGGAGCACGGGGTCGAGTAACCGATTTTGAAATTTTTCAGAATCTCAGTCACATTTTTTCGTCAAACTCCGAATCGATTTGGATCCTTTTGCAAAATAACTGTATAACAGGTATCAGGAAGTGCGCTCTGGTCAACAAGATTCGGAAAATCATCTTAATAATTATTAATCTGATAATTCGTAAAATATAACCTCAAATCCCATCTCGCAGCGAAAGGAGTATATCAAAAATTCGTTTGATATTTATTTTGCCCTAGCTGACCAAAGCGCACTTCCTGGCACTTGTATAATTATTTCGCAAAAAATTCTAAATCGATTTGAAGTTTTACAATAAAATGAGCCGGAGATTCTGAAAAACTGTAAAATCTGTCACGTGACCCCGTGCTCAAAACTCCTTAAAGTTCTATTAGAGTCTCACCGCGTTCAACAATTGGTAACCATGCATTCAACAATGTATAACAATCGGGTATTGCATGCGTCTTCAATAGCACCTCAACGTTATAAACTTCAGCGTCGTTTTACAATCTTCGTATCCTTTTATTTTCTTCGACAAATTTCCATTTCACCGACATTTTCATAATCTGAACGACCGGTCTCTCTCTCTCTATCCTCTATCCTCTATAACTTTTATCTCGTTATCTTGATATTTAATATACATGTATACGGTTTAGAATATGTTTTAGGAACGAGGTCATATGTTTCTTTTTCATTCTGTTTCTCTTCTGTATATCCCACACTGCAGGAAACTATCTAGTATGTACATTGTAAGGACCCTTCGACCGCGGCCGCCAAGACAGAAATATTTCGGAAACATTAATAAAGTAATAGAAAAAGAAGAGTAAAAATACTATGTAAACGAGGCTAGTGAAAAATATGGACTATAATATACGATAGCAATGCAATTTCAGCATCTATAAGTTTCTATAATGCCCTAGAAATTCATGGAGAAAAACCCTCGTCGGTTATCTCTCCCGTAATTATGCCAATAATTACGAAATGCTGCAGATGAGAATTTGTCTTTCTTCCCAATAAGTCGAACACAACAGAAATTTCTTTCACATTTTTATTTACATGTATAGTAAGTATCTAATACCATTTTTACACGCAGGTATTAGGTGTGTATAGAAATCGTGATATAACATTTTCAAAAATACATTTGAAATTCAACAAAATCCTTAATTAACATATTAACGTGCGGATAGAATATTCGATCAGGATTAAACGTAGGATTCTGTATGTACACAGGTCAGCCAACACAGCTGTGCAATCATATAAATACATACTTACTATTGGAAGAAAAATGATTTATCAGTAGTACTATAGGTATGTCTATACCTCGACTATACTTCCCACCTACATCGGTACACGACTGCACGAGGTTCTTGAATTTTTTTCGTTCTTTTTTATGTCTAGAAACGATATCGCGTTTGTAGTGTTTGTAGTGATCATACACAATTTTTTCTAGATATTTCTGTATTCCATTCTTTTTCTATATTATATGTAAGGTGTATGATATACGTAGCGTAACTCTCTATCGGTAGGTATACGCGTGACGAGGCTCTTCAAATCGCGTGTAACTATCAATATAGGTCTATAGTTGAAGTTCTCCCTTGAAGGGAATCTAGAGTTACCGCTGGCAATCTAACCTAGCTATCAGGAAATCTTTATTTTTCATCAAATCCGAGCTATGTCTTGAAAAAGTGAAATACTTAGCCACTGCCTACCATCATACTCAATGAATTCTCGAAGTTCAATTAAAATCGATCGAGTCATTTGCGTAAATCTACCATTCTCATTTTACCAAACGTCAATCGTAGTTTCACGCGAACGACTCGATCGATTCAGGTGAAACTTCGCGAATTCTTCGAGCATGGCGGCAGAAAGTGACTAAGTATATCACTCTATCGAAACATTGATTTGATTCGATGGAAAATGAATATTCCCTACGTCAGCTAGGTTAGATTACCAATGGAGACTCCAAATTTCCCTTAAAATCTGTATCTAATATCTCTAGTAATAACCCAATAGCGATTTTCAATGTATTTGTTACATATTAGATGAGAATATATTTCTAGTTTTTTCATTTTTTCATTCATCTTTGTCTGTTTTAGAATTTGTGTATTTCCAATAATACCTATACCCACGATTTTGTGAGTTCCGCGTAACTCGATGAATTACGCACACTCGTAATAAAGGCCGTAGCCGGGTAAGCATGTCAAAAGTGTCTCCAAGCCGAATTGAACTTGTGATACGTCAATCGACAGCTCTTCCCGAAAGAAAATTTGTTGCCAACCCGAACGCTCAAACTACGCTATTAGCTCAGTGACACGAGGAAAACCTTATTTTCAGTCTATATTGAGCTTTTCGTTTTCTATCGATTCATAAATAATGAAAAAAATCAGAGGGCCTTGTTGTCATCGAGGTAGACATCAGAAGCTTTTTCAGATTTTTCGGTTGCAAACTCGAATTTTGAGAGAAGAATTCAGTTTTTCAATCGTCATTTCGACATTACACTTTTGACCGACAATCTTGAAAGAGATTCCAGAACACTGTCTCTCAAGGTCCTATTTGATGTGATTTTGATTGTCTTCGCAGCAATGGTGCGTCAGCGTGAAAAAAAAAATCAAATCGATAACTTCGACTATTCTCAGAGATTTTTTTACTGTTGCCAATCAACGCTTATTTTTTTACAGGTGAAGTTGAACTACGAATCGTAATTGACAGGAACTTGGGGGCCTTCCAATTTTTATTTTTCGAGAGGTAAATTGGAGTATGATTAGACCGTGAAATCCCTTATTTTTGAAATTCACCTCGTGTTCTTATTTGTACTCTTAGATTATAATGTATCTGGGCAGACAAAAACGGTATCCATGTAAAAAACTCCGCCCCGTATAAAAATTCATTTAAGGCTAAAACTTCGAATACGGCAAGAATCCTTAGCCAATAAAAATCTACCAAGTGCAACGACCCGGGGTACGACAATAGGGACGGATCATTCAAAGAGCTAACGTGATCGCTGGGGACTACTGCCCCATGAGAATACCTGCATTTATACCATTTCAAAGAACGTACTTGGCGGGCACATCCCTCCCGCCCACGCAACTCTATCGCGCGATTTTCATTTTCCAATCATATATTGATTATCTTTGAATAGAATACACATATATATTCAAATTATTTATACAAATTGAATATAATCTAAACTTTTTAGAAGATTAATCACTTTAGATTTTGTTCGTAGTGTATTGTTTAATTTTTCATCATGTTTATTTTCATCATACTTACGGTTTTCTAAATTGGTATACATTCAGGCATTTTCATGGGGCAGTAGTCCCCAGCGATCATGTTATCTCTTTGAATGATCCGTCCCTATTGTCGTACCCCGGGCCGTTGCACTTGGTACTCTTCGTTGATTTCACGACTTTCATTGGCTGAAGGTTTTTGTCGTATTCGAAGTTTCAGCCATAGAAGAATTTTCGTACTTGGCCGAATTTTTTTACCTTGAAAATATTGTTGTCGGTTCAGATATGTAATCTACTGGTAAAAATAAGAACACGCGGTGAATTTCAAAAATACGGGATTCTACGGTCTAATCATACTCCAATATAACTTTTCAGAAGAAAAAATTGGAAGGCCCCCAAGTTCTTGTCAATTACGATTTATAGTTCGACTTCAGGTCTGAAAAATTTAGCGTTAATTGGCATCAGTCAAAAAATCTCGGAAAATAGTCGAAATTATCGATTAGATTTTTTTTCACAATGACACACCATTGCTGGGAAGGCGATAAAAATCACATAAAACAGGACGTTGAGAGACAGTGTTCTGGAATTTCTTTCAAGATTGTCGGTCAAATGTGTCATGTCAAAATGACGAGTCAGAAATTGAATTCTCTTCTCAAAATTCGAGTTCGCAGTCGAAAAAACTGAAAAAGACTTCTGATATCTACCTCGATGACAACGAAGCCCTTTGATTTTTTTCATAATTTCTGAATCGATAGAAAACGAGAAGTTGAATATAGACTGAAAATAAGGTTTTCCGTGTGTCACTGAGCCAATAGCGTAGCTATGAGCGTCACGGGCTGGCAACAAATTTTCTTTTAAGAAGAGCTATCGAATGACGTTTCACAAGTCCGATTTGGCTTGGGGGCACCTTTGACATGCTTACCCGGGTACGGCATTCATACACAATCCGATATCATTGTTTGTCTTTATTTAATGAATTTGATCTCTCAATTTTTTGTGGTCAAAGGTAGGTACGTCTAGATATTTTTTTTTCTCCATACGTTTTGAAATTCACTGGAGATCCTCTACTTCGTATTATAGTACATACGGCGGATTTTGTCGTGTACGAAAACAGCTGGAAGCCCGTACCTACGGTGGGATGCGAACAGCAATAGAAAGAAAATAATAAAAAAAAAAAAAACGAGAAGAAAAGGAAATGTATAGGAACACAAAAAGAGATATATCACGATACAATTCCTCGCGGTCGATTCAGATTGATTAATGGCTATATACAACGTATACAAGTATAATTCCGTGATCTAATGGCTCGTTTGCCATCTGTCATATGTCAGCTACCTAGCTCCTTTGTTTCTTCTCTTTTATTACGAGTTTCAAGAGAATATGAATGTGGTTTTCGCCCATACGGATAATACGTAAGGGTATATAGATACATATGTTACCTATACTCATATTCGATTCTGTGTGAGATTCCTCCTCCTTTATTCACACGTGCATACATATTACTTCACACATAGATATGCAGATTGATATTGAGAATAGAAAAATAAAGAATCGTTTCGAGCAATTTATAACGAAATATGTATTTGCGTTCTCTTATATTGCACAGTGTACATGTAGGTGTTCTTTAAATAAGTATTCATAAAAGTGAAGAAGTCAGGATGATTGATATGCGAAACATTTTTTCTGCAGGCAAAACTTTCGTATCCGCAAATAAGAATTGGTACCTGCTCGGAGATAAGACCAATGGCGCCACGAGTTTAGGGAATATCGACTGTTACTTTCTTCTTCTTTATTTCAACAATCGCCGCCGAACGGTTGCACGAGTATTGCAAAATGTAAAAAATTTGAGAAAAATACATTTTTTTTGTTTCTTTTTTGGTATGTTAGAAAAGCGATGTAATCAATTAACACGATCTTTTGGTTCCAATAATTTTTAGATACTATTTTTTATACTTATCGCAATGGAACCGGTGTTTTTTTTTAATATTTTTCAAAATCGCAAAGCAAAAAAGAACAAAGTCAAGATGTCAAAAACGGAAATTGGCATGTGAAACAGAAAAGAAGAAAATGTCATACGATTCAGATGCTTTTCCTAAGTTGCAATATCTAATACCACGTCGCAAAAGTATGAAGATACCTGCAGCTACCTCAAGTGGTGATGCATGTACGAGTATAGGTACACGCACCGCGGCTTGCAAAAATTACGGGGATTAGCTACCCCGTTACGTATAAATATATACCCAACGCCCGTAATTGTCTGTTCGAGAGCCGCCAAGGTGATGAAATAAATGTGTATTATTATACATATTCTGTAGGTATAATCTGAAAACTGAAGTCTGCGTGCAGCGCATTCGGCGATATTATTGGATGACAAACATTCAACTGCAAGAAATTAACGAGGCGGTGATTGAGATGGAAAAGAAAACCTGGCTCTTTAGAAGTAAAGAAGAAGGAAAAACAACAGATAAAACAAAAAAGTGTGATAATCATCGTTCCGTCCTTTCGGCTTTGGAATAAGTTTTTCCTCTGTTGAAAGTAAAAATTCAAAATATAGAGGAAAAGCAAACAACTAGACACTACAGCCACGCTACGCCCGTAGTTTTATTTCGGGACATATAGTATGCATCTATATCGACGTATTATAGTAAAAGTAAACATTGGATGGACATGAAATTTAAATCGTGGAACATTTCAGTGATTATGACGTAAGTTTACTCAAAACATCGAACCATATGCCTCGTCACGGCACACCGTTCAAACACTTTATACGAAAGGAGAAAAAAAACACACACACTATACTAGTGCATATTACGTATATCTATACTATACCTGTAACCCTTCCGCGGGGTGCAATTTTGGAACAAATTGTTGATAAAAGTTGTTCTACAGTATTCAGGATAAAGTCTGAAATGAGTTTAATAATGCAATATGAAATTGCCCGAGGCGGATATAGCTTATAGACATATTGTTGGAATCGCTGTTATCATGGAATACAAGAGCGAATGTTCTGCGAGGAGAAAAACCTGATCTGATAATGTGTGGACCGACACAGTCGTCGTGTGGAAAGACGCTGAAAGTTCAAGTATCAAGATTGTAGAATATTAACCGTATCTTGACGAAGAACGAACGAACAAAATAAAAGACAAAAGTATAATGCGTTCGAGTTAGACGCAATAATTTATAATTATATATTTGCCTACGTATACACACTGTCACTTCCTCGTTATAGAATAAAGATGACGAAATAGAAGTTATATTATAATATACGATCCATATTTTTCAATGTGCAATAAAAGTGTCATCTAATTATAATTTATTTTCTTTGAATCAAGCTATTAATAATCATCTTGCATGTATACACGAGCATAGCATAGCGCTGCAAGATTATTATTTATATGGTACATATATATAGGCTTGTATATATGCATATACATACATAGTATATGTATATACCTGCCTATATACCTATAGATGATAGCTGCGTAAGTGCACGGGCATGCATCCATCCGGCGTTGTGCCACAGGATTAACGCAGTACAGACTTTGAGCTTACAGATCGATATTTTTAACTACGGTAGTATGAACTGTTGCTAAGGTATCAGCTGATCTCACGGGGAGGTCTGACTGCGAGTGCCCCTTGAGGAGAACCCGCAGTGCCGTATACTTGTAAATGGAAGGCGAATTTGATTTTTGTTTTTTCTCTCGGACTCCGCAGCGATAGGAATTTATTACGCATTTCTATAAATGTGATATCAACTCGGATCTATATATTTCACTGAGAAAGAGAAGTGAGAGAGAATGAGAATGAGAAAGAAAGAATCTAAAACTTTGAACTCCGAATTCGTAGAATGGTTGCCATTTTTAGTTTTAGTTTTTTTCGGTTGAGGTTTTATCATATTTCAACATTGAATCTACCGTTCAGCGAGAGAGAGAGAGAGAGAGAGAGAGAGAGGATGATTCAAGATAAACAAAAAGAGACAAGAAAAAAATGATAATAATGTATGAAGATGATACAAACACGTGTTAGTCGACGAATTTTTTATTTATTATCGATGCGATAATATGTATCATAAGCAGTATCGAGAAATATATTGGTATTTAACGGGAAGATTGATCGATAACAAAGGCTACATGCGCCAATGTTCGAATCGATGAGTAATTGCTATTATAACTCAGATGATTGTCTATACTGCATATATATGTATATTCGTAAATATATCGCATTTATACGTATACATAAGATCAATTTAGTTCACATATGCGAAAATTTTCGGAAACTTGTATAACTTGCGTAATGTAATGTACTATGTGACGTGACGAAGTTCAGCCAAACGTAACTTTGAACTTACATTTCGACATGTGTGTACTTTGTGTGTGTATGAAGAGGACAAAAAAACCCTCGGGAAAATCACTCGCGTTTTCCATATTCTCGGAATCAAATGGTATTGAAACAATCGTGGAATCTCTGTACAGTCACCGTGGCGCGTGTATTTCCGTATTGTATATCACACAATAATCGTTGTAATAATTAATTGTGATACATCCGCGTTATATACGTATGTTTACTATATATATACCTACCTATATATATGCGGTATTCAAAAAAAAATTTATCCGTCGTGAACCCCGCCCTCCGTCGATTTTTTAATAGATTTTGTATGTTGCATCCCTAGACTCAGGATAGACTCGTGATTTATTCCAAAATTTTTCGATCATTATTTTCGGAGCTACGATTTTTTGAAAATTGCTACTCGTAACAATGCCTAGTTTTTTAACTAATTGTCATTCGTAATGGAGTTGTCGTATGGAAGAGTCACTGATACAAAATTTACGGGCTTTCGGATGGACTTTGGAATCAGAATATTTTTCGAATTTTTCAGAACCTGAAAGTACCGGAATCTTTATTTTGAAAGTTGTAAAATTGAATTGCAGAAAGTCTTTTCCAATTCGCACACAAAATTCTACATTGAAAGACGTAAGTTTCAAGACCAAGTAGGACTTGGGACCGAAGGGCTTTCCGGAGTCACAGTTATTTTTATCTCGCAAATATTCATAATTTCCTGATTTTATTTTACTTTTCTATTATTTTATCGGCGAAAAAGTTTGGAATACCGTAAACCACGTACCACATTTGTTCAGAAATATTTTTTTGTACCCGGCAAAAAATTTGTGAACCACAGAAATTCATTTTAATATATTTTTCATCTATGTTTGTCGGAAACTCATTTCTGTTTTTTGACTACATCATACGTCACAATTCATTAAAGACATTGGAAATTCATCATTGGGCATTACAAGAAATTCTATCTGAATAATAAAAGCATTTCAAGAAATTATATTTCGTGAAATACCCCATAATAAATTTCTAATGGCTTTTACGAATGATGAAACACATGTGACGTATGATGTAGTCAAAAAACAGAAATGGGCTTAAAAAAATAAAATAAAATATATGAAGTACATGGCGGTCTTTTTCAACCGCCTTTGGCGAATATCTAGAAAGTCATAAGAGATACAAGTTTCCTATAAAACTTGAGGGATATCAAGTGGAAAAAATAATTCTGATATAAGTTCAATTCTGGTTTGGCCCACTTCTGAGATATCACGAGAAAACTTCTGATTCCAGATGGAGAAGGCGCGTATTTTAGCCATCAGTCGCTGAAAGTTGGATAAAAAACAAATTCAGACGTGAAACAAAAATTTTATTCTGTTTTTGAATGTTATTGAATTTTTTCGAATTTATATATTTGTTTTTTATATCCAAGATCCACTGAATCATTTTTAAACCGAGAGTTGGGAAATAAAATGTCAAAAAATTTGAAGAAAAATTGAGAATTATAAGAAAATATAGAAAATTTGAATAATTAAAAAATGTTCCCCGAAATTTCTGCTTTTGTTACGTTTTCGAATTTGCTTTCAGGCATTTATAGCCAAATACGTGCTCCCTATCTAAAATCAGAAGTTGTGATATCTCGGGAGTGGGCCAAACCGAAAGTGAACTTGTATCAGAGTTATTTTTGCCCCTCGATACGCTTAAAGTTTTGTAGTAAACTTTTTTTGTATCTCTTATAATTTTCGAGATATTCGACTGGGGCGACTAAAAAATACCACCCTGTATATTAGAATGAACTTTTGTGGTTCAAACATTTTTTACTGAGTACGAAAAAATATTTGTCAACAAATGTGGTACGTGTTTTACGGTATTCCAAATTTTGTCGCCGAAGAAATAATGAAAAAGTGAGATAAAATCCGGGAATTATGAATTTTCATGAGATTAAAATAGCTGTAACTCCGGAACGCACTTCAGTCCCAAGTACTACTTGGTCTTGAAACTTGCGTCTCTCAATGTCGAATTTTGTGTGTGAATTGGAAAAGACTCGGTGATGGGGACTTTTGGTAATTCAATTTCGCAGCTTTCAGATAAAAATTCCGGTACTTACGGGTTCCGAAACATTCGGAAAATATTCTGACTCCAAACTCCAATTTTGTCTGAGTGACTCCTTCATACGACAACTCGGTTACGAGTAACAATTGTTGCAAGTAGCAAGTTTCAAAAAATCGTAACTCCGAAAATAATCATCGAAAAATAGTGAAATAAATCAAGAGCATTTCCTAAGTCTAGGGCTACAGCATACAGAATCTATTCGAAAATCGGGTCCGCGATCGTTCAAAATTTTTGGCAATAATATCCTCTTCTGGGTATATGAACGCTGCATATTTGCTATATTATAGGTACCTAAATGACAGGCACATAGACGTACTTGTGGGAACATCGATATTCGGACATATCACCTGTATCATCAATTAGTAATTCTCTTCAGTACGAGGCACGTAGTGCCGATAGACTTGGCCTCTTCTCAATTCTTGAACATTCAAATTAATTCAATCAGGATTCACACGCATATGCGTGTGCGTATACGTGTAATTAGTTAGCTTTCTTTCGGCTCGTCGTCCTATTTTTCTGGGTGTGCTATAATAAGCAGAATCCACGGAACAAAAAAACGAGAAGAAAAAAGGGAAGTAGAAAAACTGTATGCATAAAATCGTGCTCCATGAGTCACCGCTAATTCCCATCTCTCATCATCATCGCTCGCGTAGCCCCAGCAATCTACGATCCTGAACTCTCCCCTCGTCCTCCGCCTCCTCCTTCTCCTGTTCGCGCTCCTCCTCCTCCTCCTTCTCTTGTTCACCCTCCTCCTCGTTCTCCTCCTCCTCGGAGCCACATGGCAACAGAAATCTTACCCCCACTACAATTCTAGTCAGTGGTGTCCAGATGATCGGGTGCTCAGCGTCGGCTGCTAGCCAGCCAGCCGCGCGCCGCCGGCAGGCATTCAGATTTCAGTTAGCAACCGGCGGCTCACGACTCAACATGTTATCCGTCGTCTCACTACAGTAGTACAGTAGTACAGTAGTCAAAGTCGAACAAACCTGACGTCTCTCTCTTCACGTAGCACTCAGAAGACAGATAACATACATTAAACGTATATACTCTGAATATTCTGTGTCAATTAAATCGCCAGTGAAAAGTCATTCCTTCATCTTCTTGTCTTCCGCGTGTTCTATTGTTCGTACTTCGAGACTATACACATGTATACCGGTGCTGTACGGCTTAGCCGGCCAAAATGGCTCAATCGGTCAATTAATCGAAACCTAAAATGAATTGGGCAGCTGGAGAATATTAACCAGCCAATTCGTTTCAGTTGGTCAGAATATCTTGGCCGCCGTTCAATTTCCTGGTCAGCCGGTTGAAAACTGTCAGCCGGCTTAGCTTCGGCTGATTGGCCGAATTAGCCATTTTAGTCGGCGAAGCCGTACAGCAGTAATGTATACATGTACTTGAAAATCGCGTTGATTAAACAAGAATTGTTCGAACGTTCACTCCGCTATCTACTCGTAGTTAATTATCATTGTATCGTGTTTTCTGAATTTTCATCGCGACTCGTTGTTCCTTGTATGCTATCCGTTATTGTAATACACTACACATTTCTATGCTGGTATTTTATCGATTTGATTTTTGCATTTCTCTTATTCTCGCTCTCAACTCTCCACAACAGATGACAACGGAATTGTGAAAATACAAAATTTCATTCTTCAAACTTCAGCGGGGCTTATGCAGCGTACATTTTCAGTGATATGAATGTCAGGTTTATCAACGAAAAAGTTTCATTATATTTTATAATAGCAAGTGACAAACTTCGGACGTCTTATTTCTCAAACTTTTAATCAACAATCGATCTATTCGTATTAACTGTCTGCTAAAATTTTATCCACGTGAATCATAAGGCAGTGTGCTGTGGGTGTCGTTGTGTGTGTTTCTCTTCGTTTCTTATTATATACTTATACATATATTACAATATATTCGTAATCATCGTCGTTCTTCATCTATTGTCGCGGCGTTGAAGAAGATTGTTTTTTTTTTTATATTCTTCTATTCTACTCCTTCTACAACGCGAGTGTGGTTGCTTGAACAATTCGACGAAATTCCTGTGGCTAACGAGAACAATCCCGGCAATCCGGAGGCCGACACAATTGACTTCGAAGCTGTCCCCAACATGGGTCAAATTGGGAATGACGTGAGTTTCGCTTTGTCTTTTTCTGCTTCTTCCTTTTCTTCGTTCATTGTAACGTGTATAATTGTTATACCGTATTCGGGTATTCACCGCAACGCGCTCAGATTGATACTCGACTATCTTCTCGTTTCGTTAAATCTCTATAATGCGAGAGATTCAAACTGACCTGATGGAACGCTCAAGTTGCGGGTGAAAGCTGTACCTAGCTATTATAACAGCTTACGGAAAAGGTGACGGATGTTTAACGCTCGGTTTCATCATCCAAAGTTTTTCCGCTACTAGGTAAAATGCATCCCGTATTCACGCTCACGTCTTGCTGTGTGCGTGCCTGTCGCTGTGACTGCACGCCTGTAATAATCTTCGTCAACTTCGTAGTTGTATAATTAATATATACATGTATACATGTGCAGATAAACATAGATATTCTTATAATGAACGTAAATATAAGTGGTCTTCTATAGTAGTCTAGTTTATAAATGGTTATTATTCGTTATTAGGTCCATTCAAAGTTGTAATGTACACTAAATTTGTGACTCCGAACATTTGGACACACACTATACCTAATATTCATGGTACATACGTACATACATACAATTATACGAAAGCTGGCTTAATTCACGTACACTACCGAGAGCGACTGTTCTATGTACATACAGCACATGTATGTCTATACATACCTATTTATCTATCTATCTATCTATATGTCTACCTACCGCTTTCGTATCACGTAACTAGTTATAGACTAGTACAGTAATGTTCATGAATGGGTTACCTAACATCTAACTTCTATTTCTCGATTTTGTCCAAAATGAGTTTCCTCTCTAAACGTATCTCATGTTCCTATGGCCGGCGGAGCAGCCGACAGAAGAAGCTAGAGAAACCACAGCCTCCCACAGCTGTCATCCACTCACCTGTAATTTCGCGGGACATGACTGTTCATCAAATTAGTAACCCCAAAATTGACGACGCGTCATTGATTATTTTATTGATTAGCTGCTTCATTATAATAAATAGATAATATAGATGAATAATGACCTAAAATTTATCAACAGGAGTGATTGAATGATAGTAATAAATAAATAATGATAATAGTATCAATTTGATGAAAAGTCATGTGCCGCGAAATTACAGGTGAGTGGATGACAGCTGAGGGAGACAATAGTCGTGATATCTCTAGCTTCTTCTGTCGCCTGTTCCGCCGGCCATAGGAACATGAGATACGTTTAGAGAGGAAACTCATTTTGGATAAAATCGAAAAATAGAAGTTAGATGTTAGGTAACCCATTCATGAACATTACTGTACATGTAGAGTCGAGCCGAGTCGAGTAACTACCGGCTTTTTAATCAGCTTCAACGCGCTTCATACTGATAAATTTCTATAATGCAGTTCAATGCTGCTTTCTGATTCGATACCGGAGAAGCGGTGCTGGGTCAGCTGGTCAGTCGACGGAGAAGGAGTAAAGCGATCAATTTAGTATGTTATTATAGATGTACGAATCCGTTTATTGCCATACGAATTTCACCAGTTTTCTTCAAGCCACGTTAGAAATTGGAGAGAAAAAGCAAAGAATATACTACATACCTCGTTGGTATACTGTATCTATACCTACGTATCGTGTTTTTAATTGGGTGAAACGAATTGATGCTTATTAATATTCACGAAGAATGTTATTCTAGACATGCGTGTCTATGTCGACCTATACCTATACCTATCGATCATTTTCCATCTTCCATTTATTATCGTTGTAAACCAGTTGTTGTTAACCGGCATGCTTGAACGGGCCTCTCAAGGCTCCGGGCTGGGTTTTGTCGTACCTTACGCTAGTCCCTCGGGCCTTAGGGACTTCTTTCTTAGTCTTCAGTAACACTCAGAACCTGTTCCAGGGACCGAGAAAATTTGTGCGTGCGTCCATGTATATACGTGTGTATGAGATAGAGGTGGAGTGAGGGGGGGGGGGGGGGGGGGGGGGGGGGGATGTACGAGAAAAGCCGCACGAAGAATGAAAGACAGTTTTATTTGGATGCGTTATTCACGATAGGTCGTCGTAGCCCTCTTACATTACATATGCATAATACAATCACACGTGCTGAGTTTATATCGCGCCCAAAAGATCGTCCTTTTTTTTTCATGTGGCCGATTAAGTCCATCACGTTGACTGATCGAAATCGTGAAATATCGGCTGAAATTTGTCGATGAAAAATCGGAATTTTTTCTTTTCAGCTAATTTCGGGAATACCTCGGAACAAAAAATCTAGATTTTTCATCATCGAAAAGTTTCGGTTGATATTAATTCCAGCGAGAGCTTACCGTTTGTACACATATATTCACATATTTTTCTCTCTCTCTCTCTCTCTCTTTCTCTTTCTAAATCCATCCGTTGCGCGCGCGCGCTTTTCAACGGATTCATTTTAATTGATAATCCAATTGTTTACGTGTATAACCTGCGATGACACGAAGTCGACTTCTTTCTCCATCCCTCTTTTTCCCCTCTCTCTTTTGGTCTGTTCGTAATTTGCGTGTGTCAGTAAGTAATATAGTCGGTTCTGCAGACTGTAACAAAAGATGTATCCTATAGGTAAACGATATAAGAAGAAGCAAACCTGAAAATAACAGATAACGAAATAAAGAAAACCGCCCAACTTAAACTACTAAGCATAAACCAGTAACAGGGCGGCGGGGGAGATAGTGTCGAGTATATGTAGTCATGGTGCCTCGCATGGTGCTTTAGTGTTACGTGATTGTGTGTCTGAGTGTATGTATGTACGCGCGGGTTGTAATCGATCGTGACGTCACTATAACGATGCGCCAATCAGATGTGAGCGTCAGCAGCGAGACTCGCGTCCGAGTGATAACAAAGGAGCGACGAACTTAACTTCACTTCACTTTGCAAACGCGTATAGTATATTATTGATTGCCCTTTGTTCCGAGCTTCGTTTCTTCATTTAAATATTATACACAATATTTACTATACTACTATATATAGACGATATATATATATATATATTATCACCTACATGATACAGTATATTATGATGCATATTATTATCGTTAGCAACAGATATATAATTGCGTGTAACGCTCGTTGGAAGAACAAGAAAGAGAATTTATCTCCCGATTATAAGACAGTATATTTTTCTTACTATATTATGCCAAAAATGAAAAATGTGAATGACTGCCGCTGCAGTCGCGACGCTCGCAGAGTCGCCTGCCTATATAACTTCTGTATATATTTCCATGTATATAATTGTACGCTCTGTAGTATATCTATTAGTTACGATATAATATATCATCATACTATATCTAGTGTATTATATCAAGGCACTCCCACTTTGTGATAAAATCCCATAAAACTTTGACCCCTCTTTGGCCTTGCGCGTATTCATTCGACACACGCGACACTACGGCGACGTAGTACAACCGAAACGGCCGCTCGCTCCGGCCGTATTATAACTATCATATGTTATAGGTATAAAGTATTATAACCATAAGATTACAAAGCGCGTAAAACATCGCGCAGCGCACATAAGTATCATGGTATCTAGTATAGGTATAAATTATACAGGGTGTTCCTTTGAAGAGTTTATACCTCGCGACTCCTGATGCAGTACTATCCCTTCGGAACTATGGGAAAGATATTTTAAGGCTCTGAGAAACCGAAACTGTTGATTCTCAACACTTGGCAATGACAAGAAATCTACCCCCGCAACCAGTTCCGGCTTTAGGCACGGGCCTACACGCGCGGCCCCGGGGCCCCGGTGCTCGAGGGGCCCCAGCAGTCAGCGGAAAAATGAACTTCCTTCGACTGGAAATTTCATGTTTGTTCTATTTTGAACATTTGTAAGCAGAATAAGGCTATTACAACTAAAAATTCGTTTTTTTGATAACTATCAGTGAAAGAAACATACTACTATGGGCCCCCCGAAGAACTTCTGGCCCGGGGCACGGTGGTCCCCAAAGACGGCTCTACCCACGACTGTAGTCCTTCCATCCTAAAAATCTTAAACGGCGAGCACTCCATCCGTTGTCATTAATGACATCAAGAATGTGACGGAATGCTGTATTTTGGTCAGTGTTGGGCGAATTTTGAATTATTTATGTTTAAATTACGAATCACAATTGTAATTTGTAATTGAAAGTCAAATCAATTATAAATTACAAATATAATTGACAACTTTTTTCTCTCACAAATTAAAAATTGAATCGATAGCTTTTTTCGAATCGATTACAATTTCCAAAATGTAATTGGACCTCTTTTCTAATCGATTACAATTTCTAAACGGCATTTATGCATAATTCCGATAATTAATCAATGTGTGGTTCTGAGAATGTCGATTAGATTCGATTACAAATGGATGATTCCGAGTATGCGTCGATTCTACACATACTTCTACACATACTTGAAATTATCCATTTATAGTCGAATCTACAAATCGACATTTCCAAGATAACCTATTCATTATCGGAATTATGCATAGATGCCGTTTAGAAATTGCAATTGATTTGAAAAACGCTGTCAATTACATTTTCAATTTGTAATTGTTTCGAAGAAAGTTGTCAATTACATTTGTTATTCGTAATTGATTCGAAAGAAGGTTTCAATTACATTTGTGATTTGCAGTTGATTTGATTTTCGATTACAAATTACATTACAAATGTAATTTGTAATTTGAATGTAATTAATTAGAAATGTAATTGTATGCCGCCCAACCCTGATTTCGGTGCATAAAGAATTTCAAAAATCTGTTCCGAACATGTTTTCATGAGATCATAAAATTATAAAGTTCGCGTACGTATTTCCACGATTTATAAAATATGCTTGGGAGAGAGACTGTGGTAGAGTAACCACTTGAAGGGAGAACCGTGTTCTAACGACAGACTTTATCTTTGTTATAATTGGTGGATAACTGTAAATATTTTGAAAATTTATCCCGTCGTGGTTTCACGTGCGAACACCTGCGCGCAAGACGCGATCCGTCGCTAATGCATTATAAATATAGTTATTATTCGAAACTGTAATGAAGCACCATTCACATTGATTTACTGTCTTCAAAAATGTATTTCTTTTTCTTTTGTTTTTTTTTCTACGCTCATTGCGCATAACTTTTTCACTCAACTAATGAACCAGAGACTGATTTCAATTCTCCTTATCCTCAGGACATGAATTTTCGTCTCAAATAGGTACTAGTCTCCCGTAGTCTCTAGTAAATTCTATGCAGGAAATACTTTTGAATTATTATTATCTCTTGAGAATATATTGACCGATTTTTAGTCACCTAGAACCGAAGGATAGCATTTTTCACACGGCTTTCACATTTCATGCATCACAATGGCTAGCTTGCCATTTCAGATTGTCATGTCGAGGTGCCCGCGGGATTGCGGGGGCAAATTGCTTCTCTTCATCGCCAAGTCCTGAAGAATGGCGAGAGGCAGGCTGAAATTTGTAACGTAATCTCGGTATGATAATATCGGGTGACATGTTTCAATGAAGAAAAATCTTCGTTCGAACATCATTGAACATTATACGCATTCATAATGAATGATAAACTACCTGTATTACCTCTAAAATCATGATTGTTCAAATATATATGTATATAGGTATACAGCTGGGTAACGTCAACCGGGGCGATTATGGTACAAGCATATTTTTTGTTCCTGTACCCGTGTGGTGAAATAATTTGAACCTTGCGCCTAGCCAAATACAGTGCAAAGTGTCCCCAACAGACTGCATAAAGAATCGAGTGTTCTCATCCCGTCGGAAAAGCGGGAAAAAATCGTAAGTGCCCGAAAACGTGACGTCCAACGTTAGCAATCCTTTAAACTTTCAATTGTAATCATTTAGAGACCAATTTGAGTACTATTTCTGTGAGAATTATTAGTTTCTGATGCACCTTGGCTGATCTTACTGTAGGATGTCTAAGGAACGACTTACTCATAGTCTAAAACTAGGAAAAAATCGAGGAAAAAATGGTTTGTCTCATTTTATTAATAAATACAAAAATCAGTACCATAATTGCCCCAAACGCGGGGCCGATTATGGTATGAACTGTGAGTCTACATAACTTGGCCGAGAAATTTTTCTTCACGAATTCAACTCATCAGATATATTCAGAATAATCTCCCCTACGTTTCTATAGTGCGTGAAAAAAAATCGGCTGAAATTCAGAATTTTGGCGAAGCGTGAATGCTTTAAAGTGCTTTTTTGTACCATAATTGCCCCGGTTGACAGTATACGTGTTTGTTATACACCTCTTGACATATATATATAAATATATATATATAATATTCAAGTATATACGCACCCACCGCTATACACTTCATTAGCATATATATTTTTCAAGTTGTGAAAAACAAATCATTAGAAATACGTTATAACATTCTACGTCACAGGTGATTTGTATATTATTTATCTTTCGGCTCTATCTTCCGTTTTTGTTGTTGGCTTTTGTTTTCTGTTCTTGTTTTGTCTTGTTTTGTTTTATTCACGTAGTTCAATGAGATGAGGAGATATTTCGTCCAGTGAATCAGTATCCTGGAGTACCTCAAGTGTTAAGAAATTCACTATCAACCATAATATCGAAGGACCTAATTGCATATTATCATAGATGAGGCTGAAGTTTGTAACCGGCTTCATACTTCCTTCCCTCTTCCCCGTTCTTCGCCCTTGTCTGTAAGGGTCCAATTTTTCTTTACACTATTTCAACTGTTGGCCGTTTTTATGTCCTGAAATCGAAGTACCTATTCGGCAAACATCATGATTAGACATTTTTGAAAATTTGTAAATTACACGTAAAGAATCACGTGCATGTCCCCATGTACACGATTGGATTGATTGATGTTTTCATCTCGTGGCCTGTTATCACTGCGGTATACATATAAATCGATGTTGAGTCTACTTTAATTGAGTAATTAAAGTAGTCAACGATCTTTTTCGATTTTTATCCGTGTGCAATCGACGGGTAGCAGAAATTGAACTTTAGATGTGACTTCACGAAGAACGAATTTTGAACATGTCAATCTGAAAATCGGTGATATGTCCAGTTCAATATCCTGAACAGTAAATCGAAGAAGATATTTGATATAGCATTTTCAAAATTCCAACAATCGGATGAGTCTTGATGTTCCAGACCATTTCATTCTGATTAGTTATGTAGTATATTTTGCAAAGTACAAAATAGTGTCCAAAATATTTCGTATGCCTGCTTTGGTCAATGAGTAGTTTGGTATGTTCATGGATTCATTCTCCTTGCCGTGCACCTGGACCGTCCTCGACTTGAAAATTTTGAACGGCGCCCCGCCTGGTGTGCTACATGAAATTGAAGTTCCGAGGAAATTCTATCCGGTGACATATGAAAGCTAGAAATCAGGCGAATCGTTTTCAACCGATAACTCAAGCAACTATTGTCGTTGAAATTTGAAATGGAGACTAGCACTAGATCGAAAAAATACGTTCTAACGATGAGTTTACACCTAAACTTGAACTTAATCTCGTCCGTTTCTGAAGCTGAAAAATGACATGCGTAATCAACACAATTTTGGTTTACGGCTCACTCTGGATCGCATAAAACATTCATCTACCAATAAACTGAACGTTCGTGGTGTTCAGCGGCTTCCGATCTTCCGAATTAGCCGGCTGTGTCGCATACACAATATTATACTTATTGAGTGATTTAACTTGAAAAGAAATGAACCAATTTCGATTTCATTCCAGGAGAAGACAGTTTCAATTCTACCATTCCACATGAAATGGGGTGCATTTGAAATTTTCAAGTGAGGGCGGGGGGGGGGGGGGGGCTGAGGCCCGGAAACGAGAGGGCGATACCGACGAAATTCCCCGAGTGCTGAGAAATCTCCCCCCTACGACACGCGCCTGTGAAGTTGGCGCCTCATGTTTGAAAATCAGATTTTTTTTTGTGTGAGAGAGAGAGAGAGTTCTGACAGCCTCTTGAATAGTTCTGGAGCTCCTGATTGGTTCAAGGAATACTTCCCGTTGTTCATTTCTCAAAAACAGCACCGTTTCATCTGCGAAGATTTACGATTTTGGACTCCGAAACGTTTGCTGTAATATGCATTTTAACACACGAATTACTAGCTTCGTTGACGAACCAATGACATGGTATTACGTACGGGTGTGAGTTTATCTACTATATACATAGTGAATACCGATAGTATAAGTCGAATCGTCGTGATGAAAGATGAAGAATATAGACTGATCTTCGACCACACGACTTTATCGAACATCCCAGAAGCTGGGGTGGGTTCACAGTTTCACCGGCGTACGTTCAATCCAAACCATCGTCATCTGTTTACAGATCATTTCTAAACAAGTAGCCCGGTGACCGATAGTCCTTCCTGTAACGAAGAGGCTATCGATGCTTATAACTTTAACGATTCTGTACGAGCGGATTGATCTGGATCTCGCTACGTCTTTTCGACACACGCGGTGGCTATTGAATGAATCTCCTACGTATATATACACATACCTATATGACTGTATTACACAATCAAAATTTCTTCTCAAATCGTTACCGATTGGAACGAACGCGGCAGTACGTACAGGCATCATTAACTATATTCCAGAGGAGAAGAATCCGGTAAACATGTTGACGTAACCGAAATAATTTTTATATCACAGGTATCAATGCGTCAGCTCTTGTCATTTTCGCGGTTGAATTCTATTTTTATGGCTTTTTGGGGGAAAAAAATAACCGATAAATAGAGAACTACTTTCGGTAGAATTTTTGTTGGAATATAATTATGCGCTTCAATTACAGTACCTATTACCACGGACCGGAAGTGACGGTTACTCGGCCGGTGGAACAGATCGCAAGATGTAAACAAGTTCATTCTCTATATATCTCTATACTATATGCGTACTATACTACTTCTATAACTTTTACCACCACTGTACGGTATATCGTAGTTACACTGTACAAGATATATAGAGTCGGGCTCTGTACCCGAGAACGGATGCTTGTTAATTAACGACTTTATTCTTATTTTTTCTTTATGAAGTTCTCTTCAGTCATTCCACCTCCTCCGCGATAACAATAGGATAGATACCACTAATGAACCGTCGTATTACCATTATATGATATTCCATTATAATATCAACGCTTTGCGCAATACCTGGACGGCGGGGAAACTAGAGTTCGTTACAGCTGAAATTTCTCGATTAAATAAATACAGATTTTATACTCAATCGACACACTCCAGCCGATACGATTAAGTATGGATATCCCGTATGGATATATCGGCATTCATTTATCAATGGTGTATATATGTATTCGATCACGCAGACGTGGATATTATTATAAATGTTTAAATAACGAGCTTTGATTCGATACGTTTTGTCGGATGGATCACTGATCGTGGATCATCGATCATAGATAATAGATAATATAATTGATATATTCAGCTGCTGTATTGTTTACACGTCGCATACCTCGTGCCAGTTACTCGCTCGCTCACTCGCTCGCTAAATAATGACCCATGCTTTAATATTATCATATTCGCGTCTGTATACGCCTTCAGTTTCTATCGTCATTATTATACATATTACAGGCATTAGCATTCGAAGAAAATATTTGTTTGCAGTAGGCGGAAACTGAGCGGAGTGACATCATATCGCTTCTCTATTTTGTATAAACATTATTATGGCACGGTATGAGGATAGCTGGTATAGGTGGAGGTGGTACTCTCATAGTAGAGGATTCAAAGTTGGGTTCAATTTTGCATAGAGTTATCATAACCTATGCCTATACTTGCTAATAGTATATATATTGTAATGCAAGCTGCATTTATTTTTGCGTTTGGTTTCTTTTTCTTTTGGTATCGAAAAGTTTATCTTCGAATTTCAATACAGCTGGCGCGATTTTACTTTTTCTTGTTTATATTTATTTAACAGATTTTTTTATTTATTTATTTATTTTTTTTGTTCATTGGTTTCGATGTTGTTTTTACAAGATGAGTTTCCTGAACTGAGTGTACAAGATATGTATGTACATAGATATCATTTAAGTCGTACACGTATAAAAGATACGAGGAATTTTTTACTCGGCAACTTGCTAAAGCAACGATTATAATTGATTGATGTGTATACATCCTCCCCCCCCCCCCCCTTTTTTGTTTCGATCCTTCATATTCAAAATACACGATATAACATGTACCGCAAAAGTATTTAGATCCCTACTCTCAGTGGTGGTCTTCTTTCTCTACCTCTGTTTATGATACGTGCGGGCTAAATCTGAAGAGAATATACCTACATGCGTAAGAGATCGTCGCGCGTGACCGCGTGTGTGTGTGTTTGTGTGTGTGTTATGTAGTGAGTCGTTGTTTTGGTTGGTTTCTCTCTATTTCTCTCTCTCTCTCTCTCTCTCTCCCCTTCTCTCTCTCTCTCTCTCTCTCTCCCCTTCTCTCTCTCTCTCCCCCCCTCTCTCTCTCTCTACACTTCTCTCTTTTGTATTGCGTACAGTCGAGGTAGAATTTAAATGACAAATTAAGAGGATAAAAATACGCTACGTCGCGCTATATATATACATATACACATGCGATATATATATATCTGTATCCGCGTACACTACGTATGTATGTATAGGGGGCATTCCATGCCAACTCGGCCATACTTCGGACCCGATCTTCTTTGATTTTCATGTCGCATTTTTATATGATAGTCCGAGATAAGAGGAAGACCAGTGAATTATTTTAGATTTTTCACACACTCCTTGACTTAGATTCGATCGTATGAAAATTCTTGATTTTGAAATTATCGCTTTTTTCAAAGGGCTGTAGCTCGGAATCTTGAAGCGCTATTGCAAAAAGTTTGAGGGGAAAGTTGCGCTTAAGAGTGAACTTTCTGAAACAATTTTCCAACTTCTTTACACGGCCCGAAGTACCCATTTCATGCCCAGTAAAGAAACAATCGCATTTTTCGTCCGATGAGACATGATCGATTTTTTTCAAAAAATTAGGGAATATTTTGCATGAAAAGACGCTCGTTATAAGACTTTGTCCGAAGTGGTGTCTCTCCAAACACCGGAGATATTGGCTGTTCGAAGGTGTGAAACAAAGAATATTTTTCCATATTTAATTATATTATTATATCTTTTTATTTTATTATATTATAGACTGAATCCAAATGAAATCATGCAGGCAGGTTGGCGGACGTCATGTTTCAGAATCGTTTGTCGTTGGGATTCGTTGTTCCCCCCATACATAATAAGCGGAAACGTATTTTTTTTTGTTTATTCTAAAGCAATTATCCAAGCCCGACATCGATTCTTTATGATTTCGAGACAAACAACGTTTTTCGCACATTCAGCATTTTTTTCAAATAATAGCCGCCAAGCCTGTGATTCCGAGCGTTTTCAATGATTCTTGTTTCTTGTGATCCAGAATCTCGTACTCTGCCAAGTATGATCAAAAAATCCTGACAATTTTTAAAATTTCCCAAGATATCGTCGTTTTTTGAAAAAGAAAAAAAAAAAAAAACAATTACCTTTCTCAAAAACCTCAGTTTTTTTTAGTCTCAAACTTGAGTATGTTTTGCAGTGTGGTATTCATTAGTTACAATGGCGACTGGTATTTAATATTAGTTTCCGAGTGATTGACTATTTTATTTTTCGAATTATTTTCAGCGTTTTCATGTTCTACAATCCTAGCACTTCGGTTCTTGGTAAAAATCTTTGCGAGAGGAAGATAAATAAAAAGTCTAATCTAGTCAGTAAAATCATTCATCACCACTGAAAACGCCTCTGCCAAGAATCGTTCAAAAAGCTCGAAAATTGCGGACTTGACGGCTATTTTTGGAAAAAAAATGTCCAATTTGCGGGCTTCGATAATTTTTTTGGAATCACCAAAAAAATACGTGTCCGCTTATTTTCTATGGGCAACAACATATTTCAACGCCAAACAATTCTGGAACATGACGTCCGCCAGCCTGCATGATTTCATTTGGATTCAGGCTATACTAAAATAGAATCAAATCAAACAAAATAATATAATTGAATATAAAAAAATATTTTATGTTTCACTATTTCACACCTTTAAACAGCAATATCTCCGGTGTTTGGAGAGACACCACTTCGGATAAGGTCTGAAAATGAGCGCCTTTCCATGCAGAATTTTCCCAAATTTGTTGACAAAAATCGATCATATCTCATTGGACGAAGAGTGCGATTGTTTCTTCATTGGGCACGAAATGAGCACTTCGGGCCGTGGAAAAAAGTTGGAAAATTGTTTTGGAAAGTTCACTCTAAGACGCAACTTTTTTTCCGTAAACTTTTTGCAATAGCGATTCAAGATTCCCAGCTACGACTCTTTGAAAAAAACGATAATTTCAAAATCGAGAATTTTCAGAAAATCGCATCTCAGTCAGGAGGTGTATAAAAAGTCTGACATAATTCACTGGTCTTTCTCTTATCTCGGACTATCACATAAAAATCGAGAATCGAAGAAGGTCGGGTCCGGAGTATGGTCGAGTTGGCATGGAATGCCCTATAGGTATATATACAATATGTGTACAGGTTATAGGTACGGGAACGGTGAAAATTTTTGCGGATGGATGTACACACTTCCATTCCAACTAACTCGGATAAACAAGTACATAAATTTTAATAGAGACTTATATTATTTTTAATCTTATCAAGAACCCTGAGACTCGGGCGATACAAATAACGCAGAAATAGAGAGAAAGAGATGAAGAGAAAGAAAGAGCCAGTAAGTGAGTGAAAGATATATAGGATATATAATGCATGTAGAAACATTCATTATTATGTAAGCAAATCAATCCACGTGCGGATCATTTTTGCTACAGAATATGCTAAACATACTACACATATATATACATATATATATATATATAAGTGTTCGAAATTTTTTACTCGTCGAATGAATTCAATTTATTTTAATTAGTTATATTTATATTTTTATTCGCATTATAATATTAATATATTCTTTTTTGTATCTCTGTTCTTGTTATCATTATATAGTTGATCATATTTCATATGATTATCATGACGGAAAAAATCAAAGAAAAACAAACAAAATAACCGCCAAGTAAGATGGAATAATATCATATGAGTTAACAAAATCCGTGTCGCGCTTCGCGTCTGATCTGACCATATGTGTTTGCGTCAGATGTTTGACTATAGTCAAAGCGTCAGATAGATTTGGAGTCCGTGCGAATTAAACCGTCCTCGAAAGCCAAAAAGATCTTTTAGCTTGTCAAAGGCGATCTGCCAAGTTCCTCTCTCCTCGCGTGCCAAAACAACCGTTCTATTCGAAACGCACGTATAGCAGAGATGGTAGATATATATATATATAGATATAGATATAGGTATGTTATATGTTTCATTGGATTCATTGGAGTCAGTAGAGTCATTGGCGTCAGTGTTGTTGTTCTTGAAGCGGTTCAAAGAAAACATTTGAAGGGGGTTATGTGCAGAATATCAATATTATTTGGTAAATTATCATTTAATTTCATTTCCATATTAATGAGTGTTTCTTTAATTTCGTGAATTAGAAGTATATCGGCGTTACTAGTTATTGTTTTATTTATTAATTGCGACGATAACTTGTATAGAATGGTGAATTTTTGACACTAATAAAACCCATCGACCTTTTCTTCTTATACTCATGTTAATTTATTTGATTGAAATCCCCGAATATGTCGAAATTATAATTGTAAATTATTGTTGTATGATTACTATCAGGTGCTGCAGCTTGGATAACTTTCAATGGAAGAATAGAAAAGAGGAATTAGAGAATACTGTCTAATGATAAATTCAAATATAATTATGGCACTGACAACAGCAAATAACGATAAACATTCGCGAACAAACATAACAAGCCTGAGGTAACAGCGGGTAACTTATAAGATGCATTGAAACCAGGGTCATATACCTGCAAGTGTTATTACCCACATTATTGTTATATACCTATATCCAGCTGTTTTTTGAATTTTTCAATATATAGTGTGTACAGAAGATACATATAGGTAAATATGTTTGGTGATTAAATTTATACACGTGAAATTTTCAGACAAATTCTTTTGTTCTTGCGTTTTTTTTTACAATTTTTTTTCTTCTCTTAACCTTGTTTTTCTGTATCACACGCAGTTTTGTGTACACTGCATATATAATAAAGAGACGAACAAAGAATTGTAATTTCTTGGCAATTTGTATGTAGATCTCACTTAAAAGAAAACAATTCGCATAGAATACACCCAGGGTGTCCCCAGACTGAATGTTTTTTTGGCGAGAAATAATTGGAGCGGTCTTGCTTGGTACCCTGCCATTGGAAATGGTCATTTCTGTCACGGCGTTTCACGTGAGATGTATATATACAGCTCGTTCGAAAAGCACCAACCCGGCTGCTCACTCCAAAATGTGCTACGACACTGTTGGTCGAAAACAGCTTATCAACGAGTTAACTGACACAGACTGTGCATGACCTTCGTGTTTGTTGAACGGGAAAAATGCTGTGACAGCCTACCGAGCGCGTCTGTGTAGTTGGCTGCCTGCATGCAGGCGTCAGTGCGACTTTCTACATAACCTGTATCTTACAGATGCCGAAACGAAGACCACTATTTTCTCGACGGCAGGGCAAGAAAGCACCCGGCTCGCGGACACCCGGTATATTGTTTGCAATCGATCTAATTTTTGTAATTAGTGGGGATAAGAGAATAGATGATTACGGCAACAAAAATAGCCCTCGAACTATATACAATATAAATAGGTAAAATGAAGAAAGAGAGAAATAGAGAAACATAAAAAGAGAAAATCATAGGTCGGCACGGCAGCGATTAACTTTCGGTAATCGTGCGAATCAGCTGTTGCTGACTCGCTGGGTATGAGTATTATTATTATCATTATTATTCTTTTTTTTCTTACGGTCGAGGTAGTGTGCGAATGATATATGTATACCGCAGAGATTCCCGTTTTGCGCTGGTCATGAATTTACTCAGAATTGACATTCTCTACACTGTGCGTAATTTTCTCGGTAATACGGAGGAGGGTCAACATCGTTAATTATTACACAACTCTATATTATATGCTCAATTCCATGATCTTAATATTAACCTCACGCGCGTCATCATGAGGCTGAAGTTTCAACGGAATTGGGAAAAATAATGTCAGCTGTGTTTTGACACCGAAACGTTGTGAATTCAGATTGAGTGATCTAGCGGATCCAAGCGGACCCCGGATCACAAAAAATGTGAATTTATTTTCATTGAAAAGTATAAATATAAGTTTCATTTTTGGTAACATTTCGCTATGAGAACAACTAATATTACTTCTCTTCTCACAATTTTCATGCTCTAACGTTATATACTTAATAAATTCCAGCTTCATGCGTACATATACATATATAGTAGAGTTACTCATCATACCTGCATGAACTTATTTGTGGAGTTCATGGACGTAAATCCCCTGCACGAGTCCTTCTGCATCTTCTGTTTTTTTACCATAAAGTATTATCGTGCTTCGAAATTTTGAGAAATTCAACAATTCGAAATAAAATTCAATCCATGAACGAATAGGATGTGTATATCCTGTAGGTGTAGGTGTAATTCCTCTGGATATTATCGTGGCATTGCGTGAAAAGTATGTATATTCTCATGTAGGTATCATATCACATGAGGAGAAAAATGAATGAACAAATATCTATCCATCTATCTATCTATCTATCTAGCTACCTCTACCTACCTACCGTGTAAACGAGTTTTGAAAATTTTAATAAAGGCAGCGAGAGAGAGAAAGGAGATAAAATTCAGTGTAAACAGCCGCTCGTCGATATGGCATGTATCGCATGTATGTATGTATGTAGGTATGTATGTACGTATGTACGTATATACCTATACCATTTACTCCACAGATCTTGCAATGAGGTGTTTGGGTTGCATCATATACGTATATATGTGTCGTCGAAATATCTTTCCACGTGTGCGCTAAACTTCATACTATTCTGCTATTTCGTGTAATAATATGAATACATGAATAATATTTTTGACTTTGCGAATTTATTGATTACTAATTGCATATACCTATTTACTATACGTGTATACTATTATATGCGGAGGTGTATACTTCGTTGATGTATTTTTTATTTTTTTTTATTTTTTTTAATTTTATTTATTTTATTTATTTTTATTTTATGTTGAAGTCTGAATACAATATATTTGACATAAGGGGGAGAGAATCGAATCGGAAACTTATACGAAAATATATATATACATATACTCGTCGTACAGAAATTTTAAAATTATTCTCGGCGACACCGTTTCCGAAAAGATGATTGGGTATATTAAATACGGAATTGAGATCTAAACGCAGTGTAAAATATTCTGAATTTTGCCAAAATGACAAAAGGGGAACGAATAAAATGAAATAAGAATTCTACGCCGGCAGTGAATGTATGAAATTATTTGTATTATATACGTTTATCTTTTATATCCGCAAAGATCTTCTTTCTCGTGCACCGGGGCAATGGGAATGAAGGAAAAAAGGCTGAATTATTTTCTATACGTTAAACATATTTTTATTATAGATCTTCGACACTATAAAGTAACAAAAGAAAGAATGAAAAATTTTTTTTGAACATATATATATATATATATATATATATATATATATATATATATATATATATATATATACAGTTTGATTAATCATTGCTCTCTCGTTTTATTCCTGTTTCAGGCTCACATGCTTTTGATGGACGCATTCCTGCAGAATAACAGACTCGATCATGTGTCTCGTGTGATGGCTGGCCATCCAACATATTTGGAACACTTTCTTCGAACGCAACATTTTATTCTGCGAGGGGATGGACCACTTCCTTACGACTATCGCCATTTGATCGCGATCATGGTAAGTCTCTGTACAATTTTATATACATTTTTTTTTTGTTCTCATTCTCTTTCATCCCGGTTCTCCGTTCTCTTAACAGATTGACATCGGCAGATAAATTAAATCGAGTATGACAACAAGAATGTGAGAAAAACAAATAATAATGATAATGAATCAAAATTTGGATAAATATAGGGAAACTTGTTTTTTTTTTTATTTATTTATTTATTTTAATTTTATTTTTTTTAATTTTCATTGTGTATAGACTATGAAAATTCACGTACGATTTTCGATAGTTCCATTTTTCTTACTATATACCTATATGAGATAACAGATAGTTATCGATACAGCTTCCTATTACATAATGGTTATAGACTTAGTAGATACATATACCTATAATTATATAATCGATCGGAATCTGTCTGTATTTCTTGCATACAGGGTGGTATTTTCCGATCGCCTCAGGCGAATATATCGAGAATTATAATAGATATGAAAAAAAGTTTGTTAAAAAACTCGAATGGCATCGAGGGGGCAAAATAATTCTGATATAAGTTCTCCCTCGGTTTGGCCCATTTCCGAGATGGCGCAAGGAACTTTTGATTTCAGATATTGAACACATATATTGGCTATGAGTGGCTGAAAGCAGCAAAAGTAAACCAGTTCAGAAATGTGACGAAAAAAGAATTTATTGAAGGAAATTTTTTAATTTTGTTAATTTTTGTTCGATTTTTTTTTCAATTTTCAACTGCTATCCAAATATTCGGTCGATCTATTCTCAACTCTTCGTTCGAAAATGATTCAGTGAAATTCTGGATATCTTAAGAAAAAAGAAACTAGAAATCCTCCAAATTAATTTTTGAAAATTTGCCAAAACAAAACAAAATTAAAGTTTTTTTCTTTCACGTCGCTGAATTCGTTTTTTATCCTATTTTCGGACACTCATAGCCGCGATATGTGTTCCCTATCTAAAATCAGAAGTTTCTTGCGATATCTCGGAAGTGAGTTAAACCAGAAGTGAACTTTTATTACAATTATCTTCCTCCTCTAATACCCTTCGATTTTGGTATGAAACTTTTTTCCTATCTCCTATAATTTCCGAGATATTCGCCTGGGGCGATTGAAAAAGACTGCCATATATATATACTCGGGTGCTATATAGGTATGTAGGATAGCTTGTGTGATTTCCACGTGTCCGTGGAAAAATACACTCGTATCGGCTGGTATATAACGGATAAGCGCGGGGGTCGCGTTACCCAACCCGAGCGACGCGGCGGTAATCAATTGTCGTTCGTTTTATAACTGATAACGGGACTCATTAACCTATTTACAATGGACTTTTCAAACAACGCTATCGCTCTGGGGTCCTCCTTGAATGTTTCCGAGGGGAACCCGGTTTTCACGATATAGTTTATTTATGCTAGATGTAAATTTTATAGGTATAGGTACACCTATAATATACATCTGCCACACACGACGAGAAATCTCTCACTCGTAGCTCTCAATTGGACAGCACGCATTTATCGAACGTCAACTACGTTGCGTTGTATTATTCAAATTTTGCCCATAGTCTTGTTTATTTATTTATTTTTTGTTCGTTTGTTTTGTCCTGTGAAAAATCGAACGGAACCTTTCATCCCCTAACATTGGATCTTTTCTTTGGTGAATATTCGTGAGGTCGACGTCTTCCTATCGTGAAAAAAAATCGCGTGAAGATGATACATAATATCGATTGAGATCTTTCGTTGAAGAAAAATCTGGGCTTCATTTATTTATTTTCGTTTGTTTTATTCGTTACCGATTTTGGGAATTACAATCGGCCGGAAAAATGGAATTTTTCTTTTATCGTCGGAATGAATTTCAGCCGATTATTATTCGTCATGATTTTTTCGAGATTATAGTATACCTACAGCTATAATATAGCTAGCAGACGACGATCGAGAATATATTTTTACGGGTGGAATTGCTGCGAGTATTAGGTTCAAATTCTATTCTAAAATCTATAAGTTATAATTTTGTTTTGTTTGTCTAATTGTACATTGATGCCGTGAAACTGTTGTTTTTTTGTTCTCTTCTTGTTTTCTGATGTTTGTCGAAAATCTGGGACACGTGAAAAAGAATAGCATATAGTCTTATCACCGCTCGGTCTCTTTAATCTGAAAATATATCGTTCTTGTTGTTCGTCACTTGCCAGACACTAGCAAATGTTGATTCAAAGACTTCGAATATAATTTCATATTGTAATCATTATGTAATTTCATAAATTATATTTTATGTCCGTTTATAATTATAGTGCGTGTAGTGTATATAATATCGAAATATTTTGAATATTTTTCACGATGATTTAGCATGTGTGTACATACATAACAACTAACAAGTATGCGATACGAAAAATAATCTCGTTAAATTATAGTAGCAAATATAGTAGTTGGGATAGTGAAGTAAAGAAGAGAGAAGAAATGTCGGGCGTTCTTTGTTTTCTCTAATAAATGACTCATATTATATGTATGTACATATATATATATATATATTATTTACTTTTTATTGAATTCTTCCTCTCATCGTTCGAACGTGACTAATGAACCAACAATATTACCGTATAACACCTGTGAATAATTCTTTTACCAATTACCTACATCTAGCTCAAGTGTTAGCCATTCGCGTGTGACTCACTTGCTAAATATAATAATAATAAATTATTGCACAAGCAACAAAATTATTTTTATGTCATTATATTTCTATACCTATAATTAATTATACATGTTTCTCAGACATATAGTACATACTGCGCTTACATTATAGTACTTATTTGTTATTCGATATGAATGTTTTCTGTTCTCTGTTCTTCTCTACGCGTGGTTTCGGTTTCTTCCTTTTTTCTCATTCTCTCTTCTTTTTTTAGTCATAGCAAGGCCGCTCCTTATCGGTATTGTTATTTGGTTTGCTTCGTTTCATCATTCGTGTGTATATTTTATACGTACATTACGTAGGAGAGACCGGAGTGAAACGAGACCCCCGAAATATAATTCATGTTTCCTTACACCGCGTACATATTATTTCCAATTACATTATCTCACGCAGCTTGTATCCGGGTGCGACACTAAAAATTGATTCATTTCTTCTCATTTCTCTCAATCCTCGTTTACAGAGCCCCCCCCCCCCCCACCCCCACCCCCACCCCACCGCTCCACTCCACTCCACTCCTCTATTGTTATCAGTTATCAACCTCATCGGAGCAACGGTGGGTTCCAATCCGATATTCAAATATCCATTAGTCTTGGTTATTAGAGTATGAAATAATACGCATTTGTTAATATATAATGTTCATATACCGAGATGATACGGTGAAAGTATACACTCAACAGCGCATGCGCGAAATAATGCAACTCAGATTGGCTGCTTTGATTTGAATGCAACGCCTATTGGTTGTTTCGATTATCACAGCTCAAAATAGTCCATAGGAGTGCATTATTTCGCGCATGCGCTGTTGAGTGTATACTTTCACCGTATCATCTCGGGATATTCATTTGATAGCGCTTGGAAGGTATGTCTGTTATACTCAAACTCCTGCAACAGGACTGTTTCTCTTAAAAGACTCTGGTATGCATTCTATGTGCAGAATGCGTACCTTCAACTTATCCTCATTATCCTAATATAAACAATATTATCTGAACAGTATCGGTGCAGTTCACCACCATGAGGATGGACTCTAGATTTATTATATATAGGTATTCAGACTACGGGATATCTGATTGTGAGATTATTTTTTGTATATACACTCACACATCAGTGTGGTGAATTCCAACAATTAGTCATAGGAAAAGCTACGAAATTTTTCATAAATTTGTGAATTAAATTGATTCGGTGCTTCACGGTACTCTTTTTTTTCATACCGACAACGACTTTTTGATGATTGGTTTTTCCCCGAACACTCTGTTTATCTGCAACGCGGAAAGATTTTTAAGTCGGATTTTCAAACGCCAAATCAAAGCTTCATACTTCTAGGTTCCCGAAATATGAAGATCGCTGGGACTCGTTAACATATTACACGGTCAGATTTAATTCTCGTTTCAAAGCTCATGGCTGTTTTTTGTTTCTTTCGCCCACCCTGTATACATTATATTCCAGTTTTTCATTGACTCATTCATATATTCCCTCAATTCGTCTGTTCCTTGGTTGAATTCTTCATGCTGTCTTCAGCGTCATCTGTTAGTACCTACATATCTATACCTATATTCGCACCTCTGAACTCTTAATTTATTTCACTAATAACTTAAGAAGCCATTGAAGTCGTCGCTGGCAATCCAACATAGGGAATATTTATTTTTCATCCGATTAATCTTTTGAAAAAGTGAAATACTTAGCCACTTTCTGCCATTCTACTCAACCAATTTTCAATGTTTCATCCAGACCGATCGGCTAGTTTGCGAAAATTCACAATTCTTGTTTTCGAAACGGTTTCTGTACATTTAAGATAGTGAGTCCCAGTGATGAGACCGAAAAGTACGCATTCACTAAGTCCATTTTCTTCTAGTACCTAGTTATCGAATGTGTGATTCATTGTTTGGATAAGATTTGTGGACAAATTTTTCTCGGTACATATATTTAAGGATAACTGGATTTTGTTAGTTTTATTGTATTTCAATGGTTTTTTTTCAACTTTTGTTAACAGGCAGCTGGAAGACATCAATGCAGCTATTTGATAAATCTGCAGAAGGGTGAATTCCTGCTGCAAGGCGGAGCCTCGTCATGGCTTCAGGGTTTAAAATCTATTCCTGGTAAATTACAGGATTTATATGAGATTAATAAAATTCTCGCACACCGACCTTGGCTGCTTAACAAAACTCACATAGAGGTAAAATTGACTTTTTCTTATCTCTTTTTCTCTTTATATTTTATTATTACATAACAAAATTGAACCAAAATGATTACACTTACCATTTTATCTCATTATACTCATTATCGAACAAAAATAAGAAATAGAATATCGAAATGACTGAATCTAATAATTTTTCTATTTTGTTTTAATAAGTAGAATAAAAAATCGTAGATAAAGTTATTAACGAGAGAGAAAAATAAAATTGATTACACAAATTCATGTTAAATTAAAATTTGAAAAAAGAAGCGTAGATCCGCCTATATATCATATATAATGTATTTGTATGTATCTATCATATAGGTATATAATATATAAATATACATATTTATTCATAATCAAGAATTGGGAATAATTAAAAATAATTGCTGTTTGTTTGTTTGGATCCTTGATAAAATGATTAATGATATTTATAAGTGAGATAACAGATATCAAGCCGAAGAATGTTTGTTGACCTCTTTCCAATCGTATATAAAATACAGCATATATTATAGGTCAAGCGTTAAATAATGCTGTGAAATTAGCCAGTTGAGTATGTAAAATCGCAAACGCGATAATCTTTCTTATTTTGATATAATTATATCAAGTTACTCCACGTTTTTCGGTTTTTTTGTCCCTCTTTTTCTCTAAAAAAAAAATCCCCTGGCACGTGCATTTTTATACGTCGTAGAATACATATCTCACTCGTGAGCTCTATTTTTAATTAATTCATGATTTCTCGTTTTTTACAGAAACTTACAAAAGGTGCAGACAATTGGTCGCTCGCAGAGGTTGTTCATGCCATAGTTTTATTAGCACACTTTCACTCTTTGTCGTCGTTTGTCTTTTCATGTGGTATTAACGAAGAATTAGATAGTAGTTCGGGTCATCATTACATGGATAATAATGTTAAGGATAAAACTAAAAACGTACAGCCACCTAAAGACAATCTGTCTAGTAGTAGTCCGACCAAAATACCCGGAAGTGCTGATAAGACTGGTGAGAGCATTGAGCATTACATTTTAAACCTTTTAGACTGGAGGATAGTGACAGATTTTAGCAAACGTTTCATCCCAGGCTGCCTTTTGGAGTACTTCTTATTGATCCTATCAGAGTACGATGTGAGCGAAAAACTAATCCTTCACCCCGGTAGAGTACGTAATAACTGTAAAAATCAATTGAAGCATGGAATGAAACGTTCCCCAAAATCTGTCACTATCCCCCAGTCTATTTCTTCTTCTTCTTTTCTTATTTCTTTAGTGTTTCTCTCATTTTTTCAACTCCCACAGTATTAGAATTCATTCTCTTGACTCATACTTTCAGACAATATCCCTTCACCGCCTTCTTCACCTAGTATACTTGGCGAACAAGAAGTTGGCGTTGAAACTCTAATGGAACGCATGAAAAGATTGTCAGAAAAGTCTGAATCCTACCAAATAACTCAGGAGGAATTATCTAAACGTTTTGAAACTGTTGAATCACAATCTGCGGAATTGACTGCCGCTCCACAAAGAAGCTCTGTTCTTGACTCTGATATCGGTCTATTCATCGAAGATCCGACATTTATCTATCAAGATTTTGCTAAGGTAATTAAACAATATTTTCCAATGGTACAATTACTAATCTTGTTTCATCAAACAGTCTTGTTTTCTTCGAAATTGGAAACGATGTTCTCTGTAATGTTAGCGAGAACAAAAAAAAACTATCCAAGAGAATAGTGATTGTAATAAATCTGAATTTGCATTTATTTTTTCTTCACAGAGAGGTCAATTGAACGACATACCAACTTTCAGAGTTCAAGATTATTCATGGGACGATCATGGCTATTCTTTGGTCAATCGTTTGTATAATGACGTTGGTAATTTACTTGACGACAAATTCAAGACTGCTTATAATTTGACGTATTATACAATGGGTACACACAACAAAGTCGATACATCACGTTTCAGACGTGCAATATGGAATTATATTCAATGTATGTTCGGTATCAGACACGACGATTACGACTATAACGAAGTTAATCAATTACTCGAAAGAAGTTTGAAAACTTTCATCAAAAGCGCCGTGTGTTATCCCGAAAGAGTTACTAAAAGAGATTATGATCGTGTTATGAGGGAATTCAAACACAGTGAAAAGGTAAATAGAAAAATTATATTGGAGAATTTGGGAGTATAGGAGTATGATTCAAATTGAGGTATTAATTCTTTGTACAAATTCAATTATATTGTTGTTCATTTTGAATTACTCATTTACTCTTGTTTCCCACTCTGTTTTTCAGATCCACGTTAATCTTATGATACTTGAAGCGCGTATGCAGGCCGAGTTATTGTACGCTCTTCGCGCTGTAATGCGTTACATGACCTAATCGATTGTGAAAATTGGTTATCAATCCCCAAATTTTTGTCTATAAAGTAACGAATTTGCACGATTCGTCAGGAAAGGATGTTTTGCCGTACTGGATCATTCAAATACACACATAAACACACACGCACTCGGTTAAGGGGATGCGTAAAAAAAGATAAGTTCGGATGGTGATATAATTATTGTTTATAAGAAAGAAAACATTGCTGTTATATGAAAATATCGATGGAGTCAACAATAAGGGCCTCGGATGAAATACTTGTCGATTGAAGAAGGAAGGATAATTAGAAAAAATAAGTTGTGTGTTTTTGTAAAAGATAAAAAGTGTCTTTCATACCAGACAGCATAAAGTTTTACTGGACTCCACAGTTTTTAAATTCGCATATTTTGTAAATTTTTTTAGTGATTTGAATAAGTTTTAAAACATTTATGAATTCTCATTGTGATGCCCAACTGGTTTTTTGGTTCAGTGTTATTTGTTCAAAACAAAATTCTGTTCATTTTCAAATTGTTTAGTTCGACTGGAATGTTATTATTTTTTTTCTTCCGTGAATATAATCCAGTGGAGGATGAATGATTGAAATGAGGAAAATAGCAGCGCTGTTGAAAAGGAATTGTTTTAAGTTTTAATATTAAGCGTACTATATCGTATGTGATAGAAAATGAAAAGGAAACAAACAAAAAAGAAAAAAGATATACAAAGATCTATTTTTCAAATTAACTTAGCGCCAATCTTGTGTTGTCAATTTGTTTCACATATATCCTAGGCTGTGTAAGAAAAAGTGTAGTCAAGATGAGTCGTTGGGCAATGCAGGAACGAAGAAACAACTGGGAGAAGAGAAAGTAGAAATAATCCTTAGAAATCGGCCAATGATCTAATTTGACTGATCGTGCAAATCTGCTTGGCGATGCAAATCCATCCCAAGTTATTTTAATGAATTTCTGTTTTTTAATTTATAATATTAATTGTTTTACTCAATAATTATCATCATCTTATGTTTTTTCTCCTTCTCTCTTCCTCATTCTCGTTCTCATTTTCTTTCACTGCAACCAAATTTCGAAAGAAGGATAAAATTTAATTTAAGAACAGAAGCATAAAAAAATATCATCAAAATTGAATCATCGATAATTGCCCATGAGAATGAATGAATCAATAACCACAACAAAAAAGAAAAGAATCGGTTCATCATTTGCCTCCTATTGTCTTCGTTGGGCTTGCACTGTAAATAAATTGATCGATTTATCAAAAAATGAAAAGAAATGATATACATAAATATATTAATATATATATCATGTAACAATAATTCTAATATAAAATCAAATCTACGTCTAAATATTGTGTGGTAAAAGAAACAAGGAATATAAAGAAAGAATGACACTGAACGGACAGAAAAACACTGTACCTATATAGGTACATGTGATTATCGTTATTATTATTATTAATTTTATTATACAGTGCACATATCTCTGGATAAAAATTGATGATCATTTCAAACCGTTTCGTCTCAATTCACATATACGATAAGGTATCAAAACAGTATTCAGGGTTTCTACAGGTCCTGGAATTGCTGAACAGTCTGGAATTGGCTTGAAATGTGTTTAGAGCCTGGAAATCCTGGACATAGCCTCAAAATTTTGCCGAAGCCTAGAATTTTTTCATTTCAGAAATTTTATTTCCATGTACAATATATAGTTTGTCATTTATTTTCGTGATGTGATCCAGTAGCTCAAATATTGACTTGTACTTGTAGGTTGTAACACAGGTTCTCACCCTCTACCACACCTATTCTTCGCTTGCGCTCTGCGTTGCACACTGTGCTGTTCACAATAATAAAAGCTCGTGATCGTAAATAAGAACGTAAGAATCGTTTTGTGATTGAAGTGATATTATTCTGAAACAAAGACTATGCCCTATAATTTACAATACATTCTGTAGTTAGTTTGTGAGATGCTTAAAGTAGCCTTGAATTTTGGTAACAGTGCGCCTGAAAATCCTGAAAAAAGCCTGCAATTTAAGAATCAAAATCTGTAGAGACCCTGGTATTGTATTGAATACGATTTGGAATTTGTGAATTTTTGATTGGAGATATGTAATCCGTGCACCTAAACACACGTTCTATAATAAATGAGATGATGAGGTATACGTCTATTTTTTGTGTGTTTGTATGATAGTATGGTATGTACGTTATACATGAATGAATGTAAATTTTCTTATCCGCTGTGTTTCAGGAAAACGAAATAAAAAATAAAAAAAACAAGAAACAAAAAGGAGAGAAGCACCGAACGCCGTGAATGATACTTTAGTTAAAATGTCGAAGATCAAAATCTCGAAAAAATGATTAATTTGAACTTGAATTTGAATTCAAATTTCAATTGAATTATGAAAAGTCTATGTATTGTTCACTTTTCACTTACTGCAGTAGATATAGTAAGCAAATAACAGCTATAACATATTAATCAACGAATTTTTATACCTTTGCCATAATTACAGAATGATAGGTACTTTTTTAAGATATAATAAACTTTGAGGATAATCGAAGATTGAAACCTGTTGAGAAGAGAAAAGTAATACCTATTGGTATGTAGTTGGAAAAAATTGATTTTGATGTAGAATTATTGTATTTTTCTATTTGTTACCATGTACTTACAACTGGATATGGTTTTCTGTTCTCTTTTTTTTTCATAATTTGGAGGTAAAATTTAATACGCAATGGTTCATTCGAAAGCATGACGTTCGGTTGCTGATCTACATAAGAGAGGCTGTTCAAAGAAATCAAATCTGTAAATTATAAGAAAAAGAGACACGAATGTGGCACAAAAATATTATACACGAATTACTACATTATATATACGTATATCTAAATTGTGACTATACATAAATTGCAAAAAACAAAACAAAACAAAAAACAAGGAAACATATTAAAAATATACAGGGTACAAAAACGAAATGAGATATCAAAAAAATGTTTTGAACCGAAGTTATAGAGTATTAAGGGGGAGGCGAGATGGTGCTTCTGAATTTCTTCCTGAGCGAAGGCATCAAGGCTATCTGGTGGTCGACTTTGATTTTTCAAATGAAATGACATGTTTTTCCGTGAAAATCGAAAGAGTGTTCAATTTCAAGTCTCGAAGTGCTCTCTGAAAAGAAAAAGGAATACAAATTTACAGAAAAAAATGAATAATTTCGATTAAAAAAACATTAAACAATGAAAAAGTAATAATATAGAAAATATGCACGCATAAAAGGTTGACACGGCAGACAAACAAGAAATACTAGTCCCGCGACGTCTACGCGATTCATTTCAGCTACAGTAGAAGAGGCATTTTGTGGGTCTCATTTATGAAATATCTCGTGAACTATAGATCTCAGGCCATTAGCATACAGAACTTCTAGACTCAAAATTGAATGCTATTTCGATTTTCGGGGAGAAAAATATTCCATTCCATTCAAAAAAGCACAGTTGACCTTCAAATAACCTTGATGTCCCCCTTGATACCTTATAACTTGAGTTCAGAGCATCCTCTGATATCATGCTTTATTTTTGAGAAAATCGCTCTGCTCACTTTAGATGCCCCACCCTGTAACATATACATATATATAATTGAAAGACTAGAAGGAAATGATGAACGACAAGAATATATCGGGATGTACACAAATATGTCGGATATTGTTCAATTGAGGCGGCAGAGTCTTTAAATATTATTAATAGGTATGCGCTAAAAATCTAGACTACAATATTTGTCAAAAATTAAAAAATTTTTTAATTAAGTCACACAGCGGCTCCTAACGATGAAAAGATAGTAAATCACCAAAATATGAATGATAAAATTGCAAAGAAAAGTGAGGAAAAGAATAACGGCAAACAAGGAAAAGTTACTACAATAGTTAGTTAAGTGGAACCACGTACATTAGGAAATATACATACTTCGTTGGTAATAAATAGAATCGATTATGCTACTATATTATGATGACCAAAATTGACCAAAATCAATGAATAGCAACGATACTCAATATCGAATGAATTGAAATATACATAAATAAAATAATTTTTGTTTAACAATGGATCATATTATGATTACACAGTAATAATAATTATAATAATAATAATAAACTTTAGGGATTCAGAAACGAACATATCATCCATCTTTGTGCGAAAAGAAAAGAGAAGAAAAGAGAAGCCTAAAATTGTCACATTTCATGTAATTGTGAGCTTCATTTCATTTATTTTTTATTCAATTCTGTTCTGTATTTTTCGTATTTATTTATTTTTTTTATTTTAGTGTCGTTTGAGTTTAATCATTTGGTCGTTGCGGTCTTCGAAGAAACAAACATATAATAATACAGTGGAAATGAAATATAGATGTGCTCAGAGCCAAATCATTCGGTAATTCTTCACCTTAATATGTATCATAACTCGACTGGATAAACATCAATTTATTTAATTAATATTCAACCAAAATATTTACCACATAATGGATGTAAACTGATCCCTATAATCAAGCGCCTGATCAAAAATCATATTCACGCATTGGTAAAGAATTCAGCAATTTTACATATTAGAAGACGAAAAAAAAAATGAATAACATGAATATGTATATAATATGAAAATAATGTTTCAAAGTAATTATCTTCGGATAAAAAAAAATTTAATTATACCTATATTCATTGAAGAGAATATTATCTGTAGAAAATATACCAATACATATAATACCTATACTATGTAAATTTGATTGTCACCCTAACACGAGGGTTTTCATCAATGAATTATTGTATTCCTGCTGATTGATTGATTGTTTAATTAATTGTACTATTCAGAAGTTCCTCGGTCCCCAGAAATATACATATTACACATAATATTTGATATATAGGGAATTATACTTAGACTGTGAGCAATTATGAGAGTGAATAATAATATGGCAGATTCTTTTCATCGATTTATAAAACACGAAAACAATTCGTTGTACTTATAATACGAGAGTCCCAGAAGTTTTGTTGGTCGAACGAACAAACTATTATTAGAAGCAAGATTTATGGTTTTATAGCATCTGTGAGCATCTGCGTGTATGTTAATTGCATACATTTATTGGTCTTATCAAAATGAAAATTTCGCTTATCAGTCGAATTTCCGTTTTTAACGAAAATCGAAGAATCATCTCGAATCTCTATCCATATACGTACTATAGTATATACCCATACGTAATATAAAATACTTGAACTGCATTCTGTCAAATAAATTTGAAAGTTGATGGCAAAAAAATCCTGATTACATAATATGTATAGTATATTGTTTGCCAATACGATTGTGTCAAAATTTTGTACATCATTTATTTTATAAGGATTTGGTTTCTGAACAAGTGTTCGTGTATTCTTTTTTTGTTTTTTTTTTCGAAAACGTGCAAAACTGACTTGCAATATGTCGTGAATGAGGTGATAAGTAAAATGTGAAAGAAAGAATGATGTCGAAAGAGGTGTGAATTTACCAATTTTGGGTGATTGAATTGACGAAGGGAGGAAATTCGAGGAAGAGGGTACCGAAATTCATAAACTCTGTTATACAATATTACATATGTTATAATGAAGTTATAATTTTTATTCCTCATAATTTATTGTAGAACGAAACACTTTGTAATTTGTATAATCAATTGACTTGTGGTGTAGTCAGCACTCTTTCTAGCCTTCTATATATATTTTTTTATAAAAAAAAAAAAGCAAAGTAAAATGAAATATCATTTACGTTTGTCTGAGACTCTATATATATTATCTATTGAGTCAGTCTCTTAAACTCCTTAAATAAACGCGAGGTGTCCCGGGCAAAATTGATGAAAACTAAAAATAAATAAATTTGAGTTCTGCCCCCACCTCCGAAAGTCACAAAGCATGCTATTATTGTATGATAAGTATGTGTCAACGCATTGGAGTGATTGTGTGATAACTGAAAAGTAATTTGATGATCTGACCCTTCCGATCGACATAAGGATTACTTTTTAATTTTTTGTTTATGATTTAGACTACTTTTTACATTGTTTTGTTCTTCCAAGAATATTCAACAGATATTCAATAATTTGTTTTCATTCTTTGTTGTTTCATAGCGATTTCACGTTTCATGGCTTGGTTAAACTTTGCGGTCACTGTCTAATCTTGCCTAAAATTCGTCGGAGTTGCAATTATTTCGAACAAAGAATTGTTCCTATCTTCATATATCATATTATTATTGTCTACGACACGACAGTATAAACTATTGATAAATTCACGACGTACTATTGATAGGTAATAGAAAAAATTATAAATAGGAAATTAAAAAGCAATCAGAAATCGGACGAGGGTCGTTATGTGATGTAATTTCTTTTGTATATCGTAATAAAATAATGAACTCTAAAAAAAGCTATAGTTTCGTATAAGTGATATGTTATTTGTCATTTATTCTATCCCTTAATAAACGATGTTATATGAAAGAAAAATAGACAACATTTGGTACCATTTCTTACGTTTTTACCCATATATACCGAGACTTCTCCTTGATATATTAGAGAAAATTTCGGACACTGGTAAGATCTGATTGAAAGTGATATGACAAACTTTTTCACCACGTTTCGAAGATCATTGGAAGTTATAAGCAGAGCAGATCTCTGAAAATATATACAGCTGCGAGAAATATTGATTTATTGAGTATCTTTCAGTCTCATGTCCTTAGATACATTTATCTTCGTAAAACTATATTTCACCATAACAACTCTAAACTGTAGCGTAAATTGATAAAATCGAATGAATTTTGCGACAAAAGGACGTCTACCAAGCTGGAATAACCACTTGAAAAAAAAAGTTTGAAATGCAAGAGGCATTTAGTCCGCTTTTGTTGCTAATTTGTTGCCGCAATCCCGATTTGGTTGCTTCAAACATTTCTCCGGAATCAATGACGATGCCAGGTTGGAAAAAGGGTAGCAAAGCCACCTCGAACAAATTTTTTTTGAATAAAAACCAATACCCAAAATTTAGTGCTATTTTGTTGGTGTACAGTCATAATAAGTTCGAGTTTTTAACTTATCAACCCTCACTCCGAAGACCCACCCCTTCCGAGCTCGGAGCACAAGTGTGAACTGGTAGGCTGGTCAGATTATTCCGAAAGTCGGGATTCTTGAATCCCGCACTCACATCGAATCACTCGAAAAATACGTGACGCGAGATTTTGTGGCCGCACCCTTATTCTTCGGAACCACCCCTCAAGCGCACCGATACTGAGGCAAATGCCCCTTCCTGAATCAGTTTCTTCTGTTTGTTGGCCGCGAAACCCCTTACTGAATTTGTTGCACTTCTTTCCCAATTTGTTGCTCCCATTTTTCAGCCGAGGAACCCTTGCCCGATTTTGTTTCTCCCGTTTTTCAGCCAAAAGACCCCCCACTGAATTTTCTGCTCCCGTTTCTAAGCCAATAAACTCTCTTCCGATTTTGTTACTCCTGTTTTTTTAGCCACGTGACCCCTCCCCGAATTTGTTGCTTCCGTCTTCGACCAAGAGACCCTTCGCTGAATTTGTCGCTGATGGTTTTTGGCAAAAAAAACTCCTTTCCCATTTTGTTGCCCACGTTTCTAAGCTAATAAAGTCCTTTCCGATTTTGTTGCTCCCATTCGCGTGACCCCTGCCAGAATTTGTTGCTAACGTTTTTTAACCCGGAAACCCCTTGCTGAGTTTGTTGCTCGCGCTTCTGAATCAATAAAATCCCCTCCAATTTTGTTGTTCCCGTTCTTTAGTCGCGTGATCCCTCCCAGAATTTGTTGCTTGCGTGTTTCAACCAACAGACCCCTCGCTGAAGTTGTTTCTAACGTTTTTTGCCCCATAGACGGCTCAGTAAATTCGTTGTTCCCGTTTTTTGGTCGTGGGACCCCATACTGAATTTGTTGCTTCTGTTTTTCAATCCAATAACCCCTTTTCGAACTTGTTGCTCCTGCTTTTCAGCAAAGAGACTCCTCGCTGAATTTTTTTTCTCTCACCAATAAAAGCTGATTCCTGAAATAATTCACTTCACAAAGATCTTCTTGCCGAAGTATGAATATTTGTCAAAGCTCCATAAAAAAACTTCACTATTATCGCTACAAAAACGTTTTTTTCCAGTTTTTCCGCTCTATCGTATATTTCGACTCGTAATGTTAAAAATTTATAACTTGAAATTACGTTATTCTGAAGAAACTAGACGTCTTCGGAAAATCAACTGAGCCATGCTCCATGAGGCTGAATTCTATAACGTTGTGCAACATAAATCACGAAAAATGTATTTTTAAACGACAAATTTTGAAGAAAAATCTTGATTTTGTCACTCACTTCACGAATTCCCGACGCCACGATACGCTTTACGCCATGAGGGATTCTTGCATTGGTAAAAAATATCGAGATTCTTGCTAAAAATATGTAGTTCAAAAATACATTTTTCGGGATTTTTGTTGTATCGACGTTAAACTCCAGTGTCCAGCCTCATTATGCTCCTTTATTAGACTATTTCAGAAGTACATGAAATATGGGTACCCGAGAAGAAAAGTTCTAAAAACTGCACAGGTTAATTCCCACCGATCCTCTCATTTCTTAAACTCGAACAATTTATTTCAATAAATATATGAACCATTCGATTTTTGGCGTATGAGTGAATCGTCTTATTCTTCCTTCCATTTTTATTCCCAAGAATCGTATTTCTCGAAAATCTAACATTCCGACGAGCATCTGTTGAGCCGAAAAGATTAAAGAAATAACGTGGTTATGGTAAAAATAATGAAATTCCCACTTCAACACATTTTCTCCCAATATTATACTTCGTGAAAGAATATTCACAAGTTCTCACAATACGGAAATAAGTTTCTATTGGCAAGTGGAACTCGGACAAAAATTTTAGGCTCAATCGGTGATGGTCGAGTTCCACGACAGACCGAAATTCTGTGAAATTACCCGAAACCTACCATTTGTTCAAATTTTAACCAACATATTTGTATTTTACGGGTCTAAAGTTATAGGGTTCATTAAAGTTCTATCGGAAAGCGTACATACAGAATTACCGCGGGCTCGTGGTCTAACATAGCTGGCTGATGAGACCTCGCCACAAAACAATTATTATGGTAGCCATGTTTTCAATGTTCCTTGTATGATAATTGGTCAGTCATGTTAATAAAAAATCATAAACTCATCAATACAATAACCCCTCGTTCCCATTATTATTTACTATTACTATAGTAACAATTGTTTAACGTGCCTTAACTCGCGTCAAAACGCGCCACCAACGCGCCGATATAAACTTGGGGTAAATCTGATATACTGCTCGTGCATGTGCACTTTGGTTGAGGGGTCTCTTGGTCAAAAGACGGAAGTAACAAATTCTGGGAGGGGTCACATGACTAAAGAACGGGGGCAACAAAATCGGAAGGGGGTTTATTAGTTCAGAAGCGGGAGCAACAAATTCAGCAAGGGGTCTCTGGGTCAAAAAACGTTAGCAACAAATTCTGGGAGTGGTCACATGACTAAAGAACGGGGGCAACAAAATCGGAAGGGGGTTTATTGGGTTAGAAACGGGAGCAACGAATTCAGCGAGGGGTCTTTTAGCTGAAAAACGGAAGAAACAAATTCGGGAAGGGGTTCCTTGGCTGAAAAAGGGAAGCAACAAATTGGGAAAGAAGTGCAACAAATTCAGTAAGGGGTTTCGCAGCCAACAAACAGAAGAAACTGATTCAGGAAGGGGTTTTTTGCCTCAGTGTCGGAGCGCTTGAGGGGCGGTTTCGAAGAATAAGCGTGCGGCAACAAAATCTCACGTCACGTATTTATCGAGTGGTTCAACGTGAGTGCGGTATTCAAGAATCACAACTTTCGGAATAACCTCACCAGTCTACCAATTCACGCTTGTGCTGCGAGCTCGGGAGGGGTGGGTTTTCGGAGTGAGCGTTGATATTTAAGACTCGAACTCATTATGACTGTACAGCAACAAAATAGCACTAAATTGTGGGTATCGGTTTCTTATTAAAAAAAAATTTGTTCGAGGTGGCTTTGCTAGTTTTCCAACCTGGCATCGCCATTGATTTCGGAGAAATGGTTAAAGCAACAAAATCGGGATTGCGGCAACAAATTAGCAACAAAAGAGCACTAAATCCGTTTCGTATTCCAAACTTTTTTTTTCAAGTGGTTATTCCAACCTGGTAGACGTTCGAACCGCGGACCTCTACCGCTTAAGGGGCCATTGGACACGCTACCGCCACATGGCAAACGGAAATTGTTCCCTCTCACAAACGACTCAATAAATACAAATAAAACTTTGGGGATCGACTCAGAACATGTGCAAAAAGTGGCTAAATATATCATTTTGCCAAAGATTCAAAAAAAATTTAGCAGATTAACTTACCACCAGCATACTTTCACGAATATTCACGGTTTCATTCTGTTTATCCCAATTCTGAAATACTTAGCCACTCAGCGTTGAAAAATCACATTTTTTGAGCCTTGATTCGTTCAATTTGTTTGAAAAATAACGGAGAAAGAACGATTTGAAGTTTTTCCAAAAATTGCAGTGCAGATCGCGACTTTCTGACACGAGTCTGTCACATCATACCGATGATAACACTAGTTCTTGAGTAGTCCGAGTCGTAGCGTATGCAGCGAATTCTCTAACGGCATAACTGGCACGTTGAAAAAGATAAAAGCGAATAGTTCTGACAGATGGCACCCTCACGTTCAGCGCGAGGACTATTGCAGACAAGAGCAACCCAATATTGTCACATAGGAAGATGAGAAATATTGTCCCGAAATGCAAAATCCGAGATATTTAGCCACTTTCTGCCGATATACTGAAACATTCTCAAAAATATCGTCGACATTACTCTCGCTGATATCGAGAAAGAACGATCCGAAATTTGCAGATGATGACAGCCAAAGCGAGTCGCACGATGAATCCGCGCAGAACCCGTCGCGCAGGCGTGCACGCCTGTGTCAGTGCATACGAATAGGGCTAAAATAAGAATATGCCACCACCCGCACGGTAACGAGACCTACACATTTTTTCTCAAAATCACGATCATCCGAGATATTTAGCCACTTTCTGCCCATATACTGCGACATTTTGGAAAATATCGTCGACATTACTTTCGCCGATATGGAGAAAGAACGATCCGAAATTTGCAGGCGATGACAGCCAGAGCGAGTCAAGCGATGAATCTCGCGCAGGAGTGCACGCGTGTGTGAGTGCGTACGAACGGGCCTAAATACAACGATATGCCACCACTCGCGCGGTAACGAGACCTACACATTTTTTCCTAAAATCACGATCATCCGAGATATTTAGCCAGATCGTTCTTTCTCCATATCGGCGAAAGTAATGTCGACGATATTTTCAAGAATGCCACAGTATACCGGCAGAAAGTGGCTAAATATCTCGAATGATCGTGATTTTGGGAAAAAATGTGTAGGTCTCGTTACCGTGCGGGTGGTGGCATATTCTTATTTCAGCCCTATTCGTATGCACTGACACAGGCGTGCACGCCTGCGCGACGGGTTCTGCGCGAATTCATCGTGCAACTCGCTTTGGCTGTCATCATCTGCAAATTTCGGATCGTTCTTTCTCGATATCAGCGAGAGTAATGTCGACGATATTTTTGAGAATGTTTCAGTATATCGGCAGAAAGTGGCTAAATATCTCGGATTTTGCATTTCGGGACAATATTTCTCATCTTCCTATGTGACAATATTGGGTTGCTCTTGTCCTGCAATAGTCCTCGCGCTGAACGTGAGGGTGCCATCTGTCAGAACTATTCGCTTTTATCTTTTGCAACGTGCCAGTTATGCCGTTAGAGAATTCGCTGCATACGCTACGACTCGGACTACTCAAGAACTAGTGTTATCATCGGTATGATGTGACAGACTCGTGTCAGAAAGTCGCGATCTGCACTGCAATTTTTGGAAAAACTTCAAATCGTTCTTTCTCCGTTATTTTTCAAACAAATTGAACGAATCAAGGCTCAAAAAATGTGATTTTTCAACGCTGAGTGGCTAAGTATTTCAGAATTGGGATAAACAGAATGAAACCGTGAATATTCGTGAAAGTATGCTGGTGGTAAGTTAATCTGCTAAATTTTTTCGGAATCTTTGGCAAAATGATATATTTAGCCACTTTTTGCACATGTTCTGAGTCGATCCCCAAAATTTTATTTGTATTTATTGAGTCGTTTGTGAGAGGGAACAATTTCCGTTTGCCATGTGGCGGTAGCGTGTCCAATGGCCCCTTAATAGACTCGCTCGCTAACCGGTGAGCCACGCGCCCTGTTGGAAACTGCTTTACGTCCAGTCTTCATAACTCGCTCGGAATATTTCCAAGTCGATTTTTGTCGAAAACTACTGGCCATCTGGCCCAATGGCTGTGGGAAATCATTATTCGAGGCCTGCCCTTCCTTGTACCATAGGTGAACAAAATTAAAAAAATGCGGCTGGTGTAGTGTCACCTTGTTAGGGACAGAGGCTTCGACAACCGAGTATAAAATCGAATAAAAATGCTTACATGCTACGTTAACATCAGTAAAAGAACAGAGAGCAGACCAGTGGAGTCTAGCAAAGGAGTCGTACAAAATCATAAGCTTAGCCTTCTTAAAATTATAGCGCGGGGCGGCGATGTACGCGACACGAGTAGGAAGCGGGCTGCGGCGTATTCGAAGTAAAAGACAGCGCCCAACAAACGGCGTGACACAACGGTCGACGATGACATTGAGGTCAGCGAATACCAGGTCGATCCGAAGAAGTTGAATCTTTAGAGTAATACGATTCCACCGAAACAACTAAGCTTGTACCATAGACGATGATAACCACGTAACAAAGAATGAACCTACCCGGGAGCGTATGTATAAGCAGCTGTATCGGTCGTTTGGAGTTTGGACCATGGCACGTCTCGCAACAACTATAACCACATTGAAAATCAGATTATTGGGATTCCGTTTCAAAAATTCATTCATTTTGTACATAAACGATCCATCGAATAAAGTGTATTGTAATAATTCTAATCAGTAAATCGTAATCTCCCAAAAAGAAGTGAAATAAACGGCAAAAACATTTTCAATGTAAAAAATTCCGCCAAGTACAAAAATTCATAACAGGCAAAAATTTTTTCATTGTAAAAATTTCAGCAAAGTACAAAAATTCATATACTGCAAAAATACTGAGCCCGATACAAGTCGTGAAATGAAAAAAGAATACCAAGTCCAGCCATAAACGATTCAAAAACTTCCGCTCGTCTAGGTAGTGGAATCAAACAAATCGCCAAGTACTAACGAATTACTCAGAAGTTTATATTATACGACATCCGCAAAGAATATTTTTATTATTCGAAGAGGAATGGAATCTTAGCACTAGTTTTCGTAGTTAACTCGGAACAACGCCCAGTCCTGAAACTTTTACGATAGTGTAATACACTTGCTGACGAAAAAACGCGAATCTACAGGCAACGAGGTATCGTGATTGGTGGGAATTGCTACCACCATAAGAATGCCTGAACCCATCCCATTACCAGAAAACCTACTTGGCGGGCACATTCCTTCCGCCCCCTCTGCGACTACCATACATTAGCGAGTTTTCCAATCTATAAACTTTACTATGACAAAGCTATTTAAGAACGTACTGGATTTGAAAATAATTACGTACATCAACGGTGAATTTGGTGCGTAGATGAATATATATAGGAAATAGCATGCTTTTATTACCAATTTTTACATCGCTTCAAGTATGGTGCCTTCGCTTATGCCGCTTTGATATACGGTGTTTATGATAAATCATTCAACACATATCTTGTCATATCTTCACCATTGTTGAATTTATGTAATCGATAATGTAAGGTGTAAGCGCTATTTAACTAAAAGTTAGTCAGCGACAAAAGTTGGTTAGCTGAGGAAGCGTGCTTTCGTGACGACTAAGCCTCTCCCTTCCCGCCCCTCCATTCGCAACACTTGAAGTGCTCCTGTATACATGCAGCGCAGGTCTTTTTCAATCATCCCAGGCAGATACCTTGACAATTATAGGAGATACGAAATAGTACATTGTGCATCAAGGGCGGAAAGAAGGCGATTTCGGCGAGTGTGCAGTTAGCCGCCCGACCGAAGCGAGGGCGGCCTTCACACGAGTCAAAATCGACTTCCGCCCGTGTTGCACACGATATTTTTTATCCTACTCTCTTTGATAATGCGAACGCTCAGGGCTTCGAAGACAAAAGATGCACATGATATATTTTGTCTTGCTCTCTTTGATAACGCAAAAGCTTAGGGTTTTAGAGATGAACAAACTTAGCGGGGTCCAGGTGCAAAGCCCCCCGCAATACTAAAATCAATTATAATAATTTGTTTCAGAAAAAATTGCATAGAAATTGAGTGGGAAAACAAAAGCGAGTTGAAAAAAAGATTTAATGTTTATTTCTGCATTTTTATTTATTTATGATAACATATATTTAGACTAAGATTTTACTTTGGCATATTTTTTATTTATGATGATATATATATATATTTTTTCAGACTCAGATTTCACTTTGGCATATTTCTTTACTCGTGGTAATATATATTCAAACTTAGATTTTATTTTGGCGCACTTTGTTATTTATGATAATGTATATTTACGTTGCAGTTCTGAAATTGAAAAACGGGATTTGAACTCTGATTTTCAATATTCTCAGTTGAATCTGATACTATGTCAACAGTCTCCGATGTTGTTGCTATGACGTCTATTTGTTTAGTTTTTTTAATCGGCGGTGCTTCTGAATCTATTATTGTTGACCCTGCTACTGACCGCGTTGTTGAGGTTGACAAGCATGCTGATGATGATGTTGGCGCTCTTGAGGTTGACGGTGCTGTTGACGTTGACAGTGCTGTTGAGGTTGATGGGGGCCATTGATATTGATGAGGTAATCATTTGTCCTATGTAATGTTTATTATGGATTGAATCCTCCATGTACCCTTCAGCAGCCGTGCTACTCTTGCAGCCACCGTGACGTTTTACGGTAACGAAATCAGCTCTAGAGTCAGCTAGGAGCGTCGCTGATGTCCTCCGGAAACTGTGGCCAGTATAAAGCTCGGGATTTGGCAATTTCAGGTATTCTACAATTTGTTTCGGCATTGCGCTAAATTTGTTTTTGCCTATGACTTAGCTGGTACATTTGCCATTTTGATAATTGCAAAAATATCTATTGGAGGATACATTAGGAGGTCGCAGGGACTCGTGGTTTTCAACGATCTTGCAAAACTCGTCCTGTGTCGTGAAGCTACGTGGCACTTTCATTTAAGTATTAGGGATTTTGACGAGAAGAATTTCCCCTTGGTGTTGAACGTCGTCCACCTTAAGATTTGCCAGCTCCTCCCTACGACAAGCACCACAGATCCCAAAGCTTGGAGCCACCAATACAAGAAAATCCGAATTAATGCCAGAGATCAGAGAAATCATGACAGAATATTGTTAATGAAAATATCTCACACACTACTAGTAGCAGTTTATTCGTCCCCCATCGTTTGCCTTTCGGCGTTACATTGTTTTTAGTCTCATTCCGTCCTTCATTTCCTTCTATATTACTTATTTCTACTCTTACTCTCACTCCATACTTCATTTCTCTCGATTTCCTTTATTTGCTCCTTATATCCTCTTACATAGATTTCTCTCACGACTTCTCTTTCTCTTTATATCCCTGGTTTCTTCTCTTTTTCTCCTTTTCTATCCTTGCCATTGATCTCTTTCATTTTTTTCTACTCTCTCCCTTCTTTCTTTCAGTGCTTTCCCCCATCTTGCTCCTTTTCCTTCATCCCCTAATATCTCTTCCAGATTTCCCTCTATCCCCTCCATCTCGGTACATCTTTCTAGTATATGTTCTAGCGTCTCTGCTTCCCTCTTACACATCCGGCATACCCTCTTCTCTTCTTTTAACCAGAACTTTCTTTCTCTTTCTTCGTTTCCACACCTCAGCCTTGCTACTATTGCTACCTCGTTTCCTTTCCTTCCTCTTTTCCCTCTCATGTACAGACCTTGGCTTTGCTACCACTCTTATCTCGTTATATCTAGGTACACTTCTCGATTTCCAGACTTTGTCCATTCTTTCCTGTTCTTGTACCTCTCTATCTCTATCTATCGCTCTGCCCTCTATCGTTCCTTCTTTCTCTCTCCTCATCTCCACCTTTTCCGGACTCATCTCACACCTCCATAGGCATCTTTTTCTTTCTTCTCCCCATCTATCGTTCTTTCCTCTTTCTTCTGCTTTCTCTCTCTCCCTCCAGCATTCTCTTAGTATCTTTCGCTTCTCATCGATTCTTATTTCTTCCTCATACCTTATTGCTCTCAGTATTCCTTTCACTACTGAGTCGAATAGCTTCGTTCGCCATTTCACACCCCCCTTGAACTTTCTCTCCCTTATTCCCCATAGAGCACCCATGGCTCTTCTCGCTTTTCCTATCCTTTCCTTGATGTGCTGCCCCTCGTTGTTCGTTCTGCTCAGGACATACCCTAGGTATTTCATCTGGTCTACTTCCTCCATTTTGTTATCCCTCCACCTCCATTCCTCTCTCCTTCTTTTTCTTCTCCCTTTGCAGCATATCATTATTTTCGTTTTCTCATGATTCACTTCCAGTTTCTTCCTTTTGAAATACCTGTCTGCTCTGCTTATCATATCCCTCATCCCTTGCTCCTCCTCCGCCATTAGCACTACATCGTCTGCATATCCCAAGGTCCATATTTTTTCTTTCCCGATCACTACCCCTCCGTCCTGCCCTTTTCTCATTATTTCCTCTAAGTCCGCTACATAAATGTTAAATAGCGTTGGACTCAGCGGACATCCCTGTCTCACTCCTTTATCTACCCAGAACTTTTCGGAGATCTCATTCCCCATTTTTACCCTGCATCTTGTTTCTCTGTAGATCTCTTTAACCTTTTCTATTAGATGGTTATTTACTCCTCTCTTTTCCATTGCTCTCCACAATATTTCTCGGTCCAGTCTATCAAATGCTGCTTTCAGGTCTACAGATGTCATATACACCTTTCCTTTCTTCTCCTTCAGCCTTTGTCCCATCACGTGTTTTATTATGTATATATTATCCATTCCTCCTCTTCCTCCTCTAAACCCTGCTTGGGTTTCGTCTAATCCCCCTTTTTCAGCTAGTTCTTTTATTATCCTATCGTTTAGTACCATGGTGTATATTTTATATGCTGTTTGAGTTAACGTTACTCCTCTATAGTTTTTCACCTCTTCGGTACTTCCCTTTTTATGTACTGGAATTACTATCCCCTCCCTCCATTCCTCAACGTACCCTTCTCCCTTCCACGTTTTCCATATTATCTCTGCTAGTTTTTCCCTCATTTTCCTCCCCCCGGCTATCCATGCTTCATTTTTTATCCCGTCGCCCCCTCCCGCCTTTCCTCTCTTTAATTTGTCTATCTTCTTCAACACTTCTTCTTTTATTTCTCTTTCCTCCTGTGTCTCTTCCTTCCTCCCGTTCTTTTCTTCTTTTTCATGTTTCCCTCCCTCTTGATCCCCTCCCCCTTCTCCTTTTTTCTCCTGTCCCTCCAGTAGTTCTCTGAAATGCTTTGTCCATTGCTTCATTGTTATATTCTGGCTCACCCCGATCCTTTTTTTTTTCTCTCTGTTTATATAATTCCATGCTTCTCCTCCATCTTTCATTTCCTCCACCCTTTTTGCTTCCCTTTCCCACCACTCTTCTTTCTTTCTCCGACACATGTCTCCGTAGCTCCTTCTTTCTTCTCTAAATCTTTCCATCTCTGTTTATCCTTCTTCTTTACTTTTTCCCACTGCTCTCCGGGCTTTTTGGAGCTGCTTTTTCTGTCTCCTGCATTCTTGGTCCCACCATTCGGTTCTCCCTATTTTCCATGCTCTTTTTCTTTTTGCTTTCACCGTTTCTTCTTTGATTTTTTCCGTTAGTTCCTCCCATTCTTCTTCTACTCCCCCTTTTTCCCATATTTTCTCTTTCATCCTTTTCTTGAAGTATTCTACCTACTTTTGTCCCCATATCTGTACTTCTCTTTCCCCCTTTTCATTCTCCCCCCTTTCTATCTCTACTCCTCTTATCTGTACTATGAGCGGATGGTGGTCCGATTTTGTTCTTCTCTCTACCTTGAAGCTTTCTATCTGTTCCCATGACTCTTCGTTCACTATCCCGTAATCAATTGTCGTCGCTACCCGCTTCTGCTGTACGTAGCTGTTCCCTTTTTGTCTCCTCTCGTGTTTCCGTTTAGTATCCCACCCCCTTCCTTTTACCATTTCCATTAACGCTTCTCCCTCCTTGTTATCTTTTCGATCTTTTGTCTTTCTTTTTACGTCCTCTTTCTCTTTTCCTTCCTCTCTTCCACCTCTCTCTCCTATTCCTGCATTAAAGTCTCCCCCTATCAATATCTTTCCTTCATCCTCCGCTTCACCCACTATCTCCCCCAACCTCTTAATTTTTTCGGTGCATCCTCCCCTGTTATATATTGTCACTATTCTCCATATTTTCTCCCCCAGCTTCGCTTTCCTTTCTTGTATACCTTCTTCTTCCGTGTTTTCTCTGTTTTCCACCGCTATCTCTTCTCTCACCCCTGTGATTAATCTTCCTCTCGCCTTTCCTTTTTTTTCCACCCTCTCTACCCCTTGGCATTCCCATCTTCATCCCTTTGGCATTTTCTTCTTCCATCTCTCCCACTCTTTTTCCTCTAACCATGTTTCGGTCATTCCTATTATATCGAACCCTGCCATGTATTCCCAAAATTCTTCGTCGTTTTCTTTTATTCCTGCAACGTTCCAGAATATCATTTTTACACCCTTTTCTCCTTCGTTTGCCTATCTGCCCCCTCTTTCTCCTCTTCCTCTTCCTCTCTCCCTCCCTCTTGTACCTTGTGTTTTTTCAGTTAGCTGCCTTCTTCCTTCCTCCCACTCCCAGAGTTCATCACCAATCCATAACTTTCTGTATCCTACCTTTGTTCTGGTACCTTTTCTTTTTCCGTTCTTGCCCTGTCCCATAGCAAGTTTTGCACTTCCCTTTCTTTTTTTGTGAGGTCATCATCGCTGTAAATTTTTTCCTCTCAGTTTTCCTTTGACACTCATCACCTTCCTTTTATCCTCCTATGTTGCTATAGCTTCACCAGAATGGCTCTTTTTGTTCTCCCGATATCTGCGATTTCCTTCATAGTCGCTCTCTCTCTCGTGAGTTCCTCTAGTATGGTCCTCGCCATTTGTTCAGCTGCCATCGCTCCCTCTGTTTCGTCTCCTCTTATTATCAAGTTGTTTCTTCGATCCTGTTTCTCTTTTCTTTCGCATGCGTCTTCAAGCTCTTTTAGGCGCTTTTCTTGCTCCTTTATTTCTTTTTTTCTCTCTCTCTTTTGCTTCCGTTATCATCCCTTTGACTCTCTCTTCTGCTTCTCTTATCTCTCTCTTTTTTCTCTTTCTCTCTTTCTTCTCTTTTCTTCTTTTCTTCTTCCAGTCTCTCCACTCGTTCCTCTGATTTTCTTCTTTCTTCTGCTCCCTATTTTTTTATTTCTTTGATCTCCTTTCTTATTTTGGCGGCTTCCTTTTTTGCCTCTGTTCTCCCTATTTCCATTTCCTCCCTCATCTTTTTTATTTCGTCTGTCACGTTCTATATCCCCCCATACATTTTTTCTATAATTGATTTCACCCATTCCGGTTAACCTTTCTGTTTGCTTCCTAATCCCTCACCGCTTCCTTGAGCTTTCTCCGCTTCCCTCTCAACCCCCATCACTCCCTCTTTTCTTGGGGGTGTTCTTGGCAATGGCATGGTACTTTTCTTAACTCTTCTCCACTCCCCCTCCTCTGCTTCTTCGCCCTCTCCTGCCTTTCTTTTCCACTGAATTGAGCCACTGATATATATATACTGTTACGTCTAAAAATGGCTCTAAGGAAATTTTATGATCTTTAGTTGTTGAGTATATCGATCCTTACCTTAATTTGATGAAAAAAACCTTGATCAATTTCGGGCGTAGCGGGTTAGGGGGTTGAGCGGGCCGCGAGCGGTTGATCAGAGGTTGTGGAAAAATTTGCAGTTGACGAAGTTCCCTGGTATTCGATAATATGTTCTGTGAGAGCGGTTTCCACCAAACTGTCCAGATCACAATCCGTCGATGTCTCTGATTCACTTGGCTCTAAGTGAATTATGGAAGGTTCACTTATCGTGGCACTTTTCACTTGTGAAGTTAATTCGTTGATTATCCACTGAGGGGTTTTATTTTCGAGAAGTTTTGCTAACGTTTCCTGAAATTTCCGGATTCTTCTTAGTTTGGAAAATAACCGTTGCTCACGGGCTTTCTTTCCTCCACGTCGAGTAATCTTTTTCTTATGTTGTTGCGGTACTGAGTTCATCTACAAGGGTGCATAAATTTTAATGCACTCGATTTAGATGTGTGAGGAATAATGGGTGATTGGGTGCTTGCCGGTGGAAGCACGCGGTAAGGAAAAAAATGATAGGTGGATTGGTGCTTGCCGGTGGAAGCACGCGGTAAGGAAAAGAATGATAGGTGGATTGGTGCTTGCCGGTGGAAGCACGCGGTAAGGAAAAGACGATAGGTGGATTGGTGCTTGCCGTTGGAAGCACGCGGTAAGGGAAAAATGATAGGTAGATTGGTGCTTGCCAGTGGAAGCACGCGGTAAGGAAAAAATGATAGGTGGATTGGTGCTTGCCGGTGGAAGCACGCGGTAAGGAAAAGATTGATAGGTAGATTGGTGCTTGCCAGTGGAAGCACACGGTAAGGAAAAAATGATAGGTAGATTGGTGCTTACCTTTGAATAAAGATTACTGGACGTGATGTCGTGATGATGAAAACGAAGATTTAATTAACAAGCGCGTGATTTGTGATTTTCATTCCAAAACGAAATGTAATTTTAGTTAGTTATTCGTAAAAAGTTTAGAGAGTGAAATAACTCTTGAGCAAAATTCTAATTCAAGAAAAATTTAATGATCTCGCGAAGATTTTTAAGACTGTGGTGCCGTGATGCAAAGTGACGTGAAGTTTACCCAATATTTGAAAATTGAATGAATCGCGAGGATTTTTAAGACTGTGGTGCCGTGATGCAAAGTGACGTGAAGTTTTCTCAATATTTGAAAATTGAATGATCTGCGAGGATTCTTAAGACTGAGGCGCCGTGATGCGAAGTGACGTGAAGTTTACCCAATATTTGAAAATTGAATGATTACTAGTGGTTGCAAGACCGGCCCTTATATGAGGCAAGTGCGGACCTTAACGAAAGATCCGTCGGGGGTAATGTTTATATTATCTCTTGCTCAAGTGTTCTCATACCATCAACCCTATGAGACAAGGCTCAATCCACACATATACAGAATGCAGCTGCGTTGAGCTGGTCTTTTCCTGATATTATATTGGTGAAATATATAATTTGTTGAACCTTATTTCATATTCGTTGATGAATTAACATCTCACCTCAACCCTTCAATATAACAATAGGCTGGCGCAAGATGCTAAATCTTATATTAACTTAACTTTATTTTTATATATGAGATATATGTCTATGTACATGTATATATAAATTCTAAGGTTAGTTAGATTGTTATTGAATACGTAAAACTTATGTGGTTAAGTATTTATTAGTAGAACTGGTTAATGTTGTAAGATTTAATGATTAATAACTTCAAAACTAATGAATATTGTAGGAATCCCAAGGGATTGAAACTTAAGGCTAGTAGGTATTACAGAGATCTCGAGGATCGATAACTTAAGGCTAGTGGGTATTACAGAGATCTCGAGGATCAATAACTTATGGCTAGTAGGTATTACAAAGATCTCGAGGACCGATAACTTGAGGTTAGTAGGTATTACAGGGATCTTACGGCCGGTAACTTAGAGCTAATATAGTTTAAAGTCAAAGGGAAAAATAGTGGGTTTTCAGTAAGGGTGTTTAGGAATATAGGCATGTGGATCGGATGGTGGTGCTGAGGATGTGACAATACTAACTGGATGGCGGATCGGCTTCGGCCGTGGTTCCCAATTGAACCGAGAAAGGACGCCATTTTCGAAGCCCAAAAGTGCGGGAATTTGATTTAGCCACTGATATGTATCAGTGGATTTAGCTAACAATTCGGAGCAATCTTTTCAGAGCGTTAGTGGATTATATTGTGAGTTGCAATGGGAGTCTGCGTGATTTGTTTAACGCGAACGGGTAAAACATCGAAAAAGAGTTTTCACAGGTAAGCTATGCACAATTATAAATTTTTATTACAGAGAATATACAGTTACAGTAGGTTAGGTGAGAATAATTATTTTGTGTAACAGATTTCCCTTTAAAAAAAAATCCTACCGTGGCAGAAAGATGGGTACACGTGGGTGCGTACTTTTAAGAAGTGCTTTTGGACTCCGTGCGTGTATACATATTTAACCCTAATATTCCCACTAATATTTTTATTTCATCATTTCATATGAAGTTATTAGCTTGTAAACGGTGAGGGTTAACTTTTATCTTAACCAAAAGTAACTACTTTTCACCTCTCAATATCTTCTTATTTTCAGTTACATTCACTTGGCCAGGATTTTGATATCGGATCGTGAAGGCCATAGGAAAAAATAAAATAAATATCGGATTGTGAGAAAATTTTCTGGAACATAAATTGCGTGGATACTTATTGACAGCTGCGGTAATACCATATTCTTGATGAAATCATTTCAGGAATTTGTATAAAATAAAATAATAAAAATTCACTTACCTCGCTCTCGATTTGTTTATCTATTTGTACGGTTCGCGAAATCATTCGTCACAACATTTTCTATATGTACTGTTTTTATATATGTATGTATACAGCGAATTTTTTTTTTCACACCGCACCAACCAGTTAAACCACTACTCGCAACAAATAATGCACAGACTCACCCACGCAGAACGTTGACTGAAGAATAATATATTTTTCAATCAACGCGTATAGAATGGTAAATATTCGTTGTCAAATTACGCGCCTTATTTGGGCTTAAAAGATGGCCGCCGCAGGCCTTCTAAGCGGAACGGCGGATTCCTATGCTGGCATGGACTATCCGCTATCCAGTTAGTATGCATATCAGTGTCTTGAATCAACACCGTTATAAATTCCATAATAGAGGAAATTCCCTGAATGTTATTGAATTTCTAGCTTGTCCAGTGTACTTCAGTACTTGTCGATAATTGGTGACCCACAACTACTGATTGTGCGTCTGGGTAGTTCACCTTCAAATGGATCGTGGGTCGGTGAGTCGCCAAAGTCCTAATGGGCACTTCAGCGAAATAAGATTGCGAATTTGATAAACTGTTCTACTCAATATTGATAGGATTCAATGGAATAGGCAAAGAAATGAGGTTTAACATGAAATGGTAAACTGTTTTATGATTAACTATGGTCTATGGGAGAGCAACTTCGATTGATTTATTCAAAGAACAGTATTTGCTTATTGTACAATTTCCTTACTCGAAAGTTAAGATAGAAGTGAGTCTTCTCTGGAGGGTCTCCAAGGGTGGAGAGTTCCGGAGCATGGACACTCACACATACTGTCATGCTGACATGTATATCTCACACATTCTTACATTATGCATACTCCTGGAGTCCCATGGTCCGGAATTCGTTCCGGATCTACGGATCCGTAATCTAGGATATTTCAGAGCGCCAATCAGAGGCGTTCCGGCTCCACTGATTTACGGGTTGCATTTTTTCTACTGTCCCATGACACAGGTTCATAAAGTTAGCACCCGGATCGAACGAAACGACCTGAAATTATGTCAGATCGTTTGCGCATAGCTTAAATGAAAGAAATCTGGCAATAAAACGTTTGCGCGTCTCCTCCTTTTTGAGAAAAACCAAAATAAAAGTGGGGTACTGAATTTCAGCACCCCATTTTTAAATGCCAATTTCTGGAAATTGTTTATAAAATTTGTTAAAAATGGCAATACCAATCGTTTGCGCTTCAATTGCGCAATCAGCACCCGTTACAATATATTACAAAATACTTCAAATAACGTTACAAATAATTATTCTTTTATATCGGCAGCAGTTGTCACCGAGTTCATTAATGCGCATGCGCTGCTAGCGGTTCGATTCCGGGCGTTCCAGATTCCAAGGTTATGAGGTGATTTGTGTTGTTCCTTGCTGTTGTATGTTATTTTCCAGGTATCAATTAATTGTTTAATTTCAGGTGAGTTGTGTAAGAGCGATTAATAATAAAGTCTCATTAATACCAAACAGTCGATTTCTCATCTTTTTATTCATTAATAACTTAAAATAATAACCGGGACTGCCGGTATTCCAGCACCCGCTCATGTACAGAATTCAATGATTCTCGTCGCATCAAAATATTTTGACGGTTATCCACGTAGTTACCACCCGCGTATCAGTTTCTGACAAACTAATCAAGTTAGTAACATTGCGTTGAGAAAGGTTCTCGAAACCCAGTTCGAAATAGATGGCAATTGACAATTCTCGCCGGAGGTTAATGGCTGCCTCAGTTCGAATCAGCTTTATCAGTTACGGGGTAGAAAATTATTTATATTGGATAGAATAAAAAAAAAATAAAGAAAAGATAAAAAAATTACCAGCTCGTAAGGACAAACCACTTTGATGCATTCTGTTATTTCGGAGTCGCCTGGATGTTTTAAACAAACAATAGTTGAGGAGGGTCGGATCTAAGGTCCACAATCTCGAGCACCTCTAAAAGGTCAAACGTTACTATGCTATTGTCACACTATACTAATGGTTAAGAACGTATTTTTAAGTAGAATTCAATTGATATTGCTCTGAAATAATTTTCTTGATGGCGACCCAACAGGTGTAGCGCATTTCCGATGTCCGTACTGCCGCACCGCGGAACAGGCGGATTCGAACTGAGGCAGCCATTAACCTCCGGCGAGAATTGTCAATTGCCATCTATTTCGAACTAGGTTTCGAGAACCTTTCTCAACGCAATGTTACTAACTTGATTAGTTTGTCAGAAACTGATACGCGGGTGGTAACTACGTGGATAACCGTCAAAATATTTTGATGCGACGAGAATCATTGAATTCTGTACATGAGCGGGTGCTGGAATACCGGCAGCCCCGGTTATTATTTTAAGTTATTAATGAATAAAAAAATGAGAAATCGACTGTTTGGTATTAATGAGACTTTATTATTAATCGCTCTTACACAACTTACCTGAAATTAAACAATTAATTGATACCTGGAAAATAACATACGACAGCAAGGAACAACACAAATCACCTCATAACCTTGGAATCTGGAACGCCCGGAATCGAACCGCTAGCAGCGCATGCGCATTAATGAACTCGGTGACAACTGCTGCCGATATAAAAGAATAATTATTTGTAACGTTATTTGAAGTATTTTGTAATATATTGTAACGGGTGCTGATTGCGCAATTGAAGCGCAAACGATTGGTATTGCCATTTTTATCAAATTTTATAAACAATTTCCATAAATTGGCATTTAAAAATGGGGTGCTGAAATTCAGCATTCAAATTTTATTTTGGTTTTTCTCAAAAAGGAGGAGACGCGCAGACGTTTTATTGCCATAGTTCTTTCATTTAAGCTATGCGCAAGCGATCTGACATAATTTCAGGTCGTTTCGTTCGATCCGGGTGCTAACTTTATGAACCTCCATGACACGGAATTGACACGCACGGAACGATCGCCGGCGAATTGCGATTGTTTCTTTTAGCGCCAAATTCGAAATCCGTTACTGTGATTGGGTGACGGCGTTTCCGGACCTGTGTATTCCGTGTCATGGGACACACGATGCTGACAGGGACGAAATCCGTATTACCCACACAATCATATGCATTGTTTACTACGTTTCGCGCTTAACCTTTTATTTCGAAAGAAATTCTAATATCGTGAAGAGAAATGGATGGTGAAACCGTTTTGTTGTTCATTGCAGCCGCGTGGGTTGAATGTAGGCCAGTCAAACAGCCGATGCAGAGACAAATTGTGCGCCGAAAATTGTTACGATTAATCTATGTTTACGATACTCTGGAGTCGGAAAAAGATCACGATAAACGGAAATTTTGGGTTCGCCCGATATTCACTGCAGAGAATCGATTAATTACTTCCATTGCAACAACTACAACGAACAAATAAATAAATAAATGAATTTTGTATTATGAAGAATTGTATAATTGTATTTATAGGACCTACTGACTGATCCATTTTTGTCCAACCAAGGCACGCGTTGTAATCACGTTGTAAACTGTTGGGTGATGCCCACACAGATACACAAGACCGGAGATTTTTGACAGATCGCAAATGCCGGCAGTGCACACGGAACGGAAACTCGGAAAGCTCTGATTGGCGCTCTGAAATATCCTAGATTGCGGATCCGTAATTCCGGAACGAATTCCGGACCATGGGACTCCAGCCTTACTCTACACGCATCCATGCTGGCGGAGGGGGCGGCTGCGTCAGAGCGCCCCTCCCACGCATGGAGCCCGGGCCTTATGGCCGTACCCCTCCTTGAGATGCTTTCCCGCTTTCTTTACCCGCGCATTTACCCGTGGTTTGAGCGCTTGGGACGCTTTCCTATTTTTGCGCATTTTCTTCGGTTCGGAGCCCGCCGGACTGTCGCCAAGTCTGGACAACATCTGGACCCCAAGTGGTATTCGCACTTGGGTCGGTTTTTGGAAAGTTAGTTCGGGGGGAAGTATAGACAATAGGACCCAGTTTCAAGGGTCCTCTTTTATGCTTTAACAGATCTGTAGTTCGACGGATGATCTCCTGTCCTGTATGAGTGCTTTGTACCTATTTCTATTCAGCAAAAGTTCGCGGGGAATAGTTTGACGGCAAATAATTATTTCATATTATATTATTGAGAATAATCGATTAACCTGCCATTCGAATTTTAGCGCGTTATAAGGTGGCGACATCTATCAAAAATACTAGATTACTGGCGTTGAGTGTAGAAGGGTCGCGACATAACAACTTGAAAGGAAAAAACAATTTTGGTTAAGATTTCATTTTCAATTTTTCAATTACTTCTTATTTTTTCAATTTAAGGAAATGAACTTTTGATTGGAAAACTTTTTGCTCCAATATTTGAAAAATTTTATTAAACTTAATTTTGAATTTTCTCGTATAAAAGTTTGGAAATTATTCCCATTACATCAAATAAATTTCTTTACGTCAATTTTCTTCAAAATGTTGACGAAAATTCTAAAGATGATAGAGGGAAAGGGTTTTGTTCTTCCGTTTCAGAATTTGTCTTTCATCCTGCTTCCAGCCAATATACGTATTTCCTATCTAGAATCAGCAGTTCCGTGCCATATCTCGGAAGTGGGCCAAACCGAAAGTGAACTTATATCAGAATAATTTTTCTCCCTCGATACCCTTCCAGTTTTTTGGAAGACTTCTTTTCGTATCTCTTATAATTTTTGAGATATTCGCCTGGAGGGATTAAAAAAGACCACCCTGTACATATACCAGTACCTATATGATATAAATTTTTTCCGAATAATGCGCGATCCTGGATTCTATATTCATTAAAATGATAATGTCAGTAATGTCGAAATTATAGTTATAACGCGATAGCCTATCTAGCTAGATTTGTACTGAAAACACGAATGATACAAGCTTATATCATGATACGTCTTTCAAAACACGAAATAAAATAACTTTTATACTTCAAACTTTGCTCTCAGGGATGAAGAACAGTAAATATTAAACATATGATACCTAATATAACTGACTTACTGCTATGCCTATATAAATGCACAACCTCTCATCTTTCTTTCCAAACGTAAATACAGTCATTTCTTCTTTTTATCACAATACTTCGAATATTTTTTCCCTAATAACTAAAGAACTGTTAACATCACTGCACATATTATCAAAGTTTGTTTTTCAACCTAAATATAAATCGGTCCTCGAATATACGATTTCCCTTATATATATTACATCGTTTTTCCAATTTTTCTTTATTCATTAGCAGCAGCACAATCCTATTTTGTCAATTTCGTTCTATAATTTGTAACTTAAAGTTAAAGAAGGCGATATCACATTTATAAAACATGATGTAATAAATAATATATCAATCGACAGATATATACATACGTCGCCCGATCGCATCGCTGTTTAGCCTGTACGAGCCATCGCCCAATGTATTTCTCGATCTCTGTTTCGGTTGCCTCCTTATCGTGCAATTGAACCGCGCCAATGAAACATATAAAACCGCTCAGTGGAAACTTATACTTACTGACAAGCAGAGTGTCGGACCTCCGGGTGAGGCTTTTGGTTCAAACCGCTGGTTGTGTTTATTTGGCCCAAAACATCAGGTTTACCATGATTTATTCAATGTCATGGACCTTCAGAGTCTTGGTCCGGCCTAAATTAGAAAAATTGCCCAAAACTCCGTGCCACTTTTGACACTCCAAAATAATTCATCGATACTCAAATATGACATGTCTTGACTCAATATGGAGTATTATAAAATAAAAAACAAGTATTTATATCCCAAAAACTATACTTTCTGCAAGTCTGATCGCCAAATCTCATATTTCGAAGCGGAAAATCACTAAATTCAGCGTTCTTTCGAATGTGAGGTTGGAGAATTCATTGAGTGACTTCAAGAAACGATAACAAAAATCATCAATAGTAAGTTACAGAATCCTGGTACTCGCCGCAGCTCCACTGATATGCCTATTTCAGATGAGTTCAATTTCATCGGGAATCTTCATGATAACTCCATGAAGTTGAATGCTTTGTGGTGACTTGCAGCTTTTTAGATGCTGTTCATGAAATAATATTCCATTTGACGTACAGTATTTGTTTTTCGCCAGGATGAGCTTTCTGACGATTCACAGGTATTTATGATTACATAAATCTCGAATAGTATTTGAATTGAGTTACCGTATAACACATGAATATATAACAACAGGTGGGCATAATAGAGAAGTCGTTTGATGAATTCTCCAGCCTTACATAGGAAAGATCGCTGAATTTAGTGATCTTCGATTTTGAAGTTCAGCGATCAGACTTGCAGAAAGTATAGTCTCTGGGGTGCGAATACCTGTTTTTATTCTAAGATACCCTATTTGGAGTCGAGATATGTTATATAATTGACTTTCGATGAATTATTTTCGAGTATCAAGAAGGGTGCTGAATTTTTGGAAATTTTTCTATTTTGGGCCCCACCAAGATGCGAAAGACCTATGAGATTGAACGAAGTATTGTGAGCCTGGTATTTTGGCCCAAATTAACACCCCCAGTAGTTTGAATGGAAATAAGCGTCACCCGGAGGTTCGATGCTCTCCTTGTGAGTGCGTTATCACGTGTTACTTCTTACGATTAATTCCTACGTACCAATAACAACCTCTTTCAATTTCAGATCATTGAAGGGTTTCTTATTCTTTCTACCCAGGAGACTATATTCTTCACTCAGAGAAAAGTATCGTGGGATCAACAATAATTTTGCTACATCAACAAAAAAATTTGGTAGATATACAGTCTACAAAATGCTGTGTTGCTTCAACAAACATTGTTTGCTGGCTGATTTGGTTGGATCAACAAATGAATTAGAATCATTAAAGAAAAGAATTTTGTGAAATGAACGAAATTATTTTGTCAAATCAATGGAATCACTGTCGATCCAACTAGACGGTACTGTTAACTGAGCAATTCATTTTGTTTATGAAACCAAAGATGAAAAATGGATATAAAGGATGATGAAAAAAATATTCTTGTTTAATTGGTAGATTATAGTTTTTATTTCAGGTACCTTATATGGACGGTATATTACATAATTCAAAGCTGCTTATTATATAGTACAAACTTATTGCCATCCGCGGCATATTGCGCGCAGTCAAAGTGCGCGACAGATCGCGCCATAACCTCACTCTTCGTCGTATCAAGTGCGAATCTCAACAGGCATCAAAGTGACTTTTTATGCCTATGTCGAAAAAAATATCGTATGGGGCGCGCCCGTAAACCGTTTTTGACTTGGCCCCAAGTATTCATTCACACCGCTCACATTAACTGAAATATTTAATTATTATTTCACTTACTTGTGAAGATCTCAATTAATGACGATAGTTGCCACTCGCGTAATAATCGTTCGACACTCGGATCTGCCATCATATATAGGTTTCGAAGATTGTTAAATTTTGAATCGGGGATGTTACCTAGTTCTCTACTCACATCTACTCACGTACGGACTGCACGCGAGGCTGCTGGCTGTGGGGAATCGGCGACGCATGAACACGATGCTCAACATGTTGTAACTGGTGTAGCAAACATTTCGTGTGCAGCGCATGCGCGTCCATTGAGTTTTGTAGAATCAACAAAACATTACGGCACTCCAACAAAATCAGAATACACAAAATAATTCTATTCAATTTATTCCACCGTTTTCGTTATTTAAACAAATTATTTTGTTCATTCAACTAAAACCCACGTGACAAAGAAATTTCGCCCAAACAAACGAGCAAATCTCAGCCATTTAGTGATATCAACAAAAAAGTTTGTCAATCCAACAAAAAAAATTTGTTGAATTGACTAAAATTGTCCACCAAAAAAATTTTGTTAGATATACCGAATTGTTTCTCTAATTCTGCTAAAGCATTTGATAATAGTCTTTTCAATATGTTGGTAGTGATATTGTATAAGCCATGTCCACCGATGCCAGAAAGGATTTTAGCCTAGATGAAAAGTAAATGATATGTTACATGCTCATAGATATAATATGTGCTATGAAAAAACTTTTTTCTTTTTTTGCGATAATACGATCAAGGTTTTGTATTACAAGGCGATTAAGATTCATCAAGCAGTTGCCTTTGCAATATAACGAAAACTTTCTGGATCTTACTTTACATTCATGGACGACAACCCTGTAAAAGTATATACTGCTGAAAATTAATCAGCCCTTGAACTTTTTCTTCATATGATATACATTTTATATTATAGACACGAGTTGCATGGCGAAAGTCTTGATCCTTAGTTTAACTTCAAGTTGTTTCAACTGTTGAAAACTAGCCAGAGGTTGGTCTTTGGCCACCTGAAGATCGACATCAGTTGGAATGATATCTTTGTCGGATTTCAGATTACGAACAGTTTCTTTGATGACTGCAACATCGGGTAGTAACTTATTTAATTTTCGTAGAATTTCTTTTTTGAAATCTGAAATAATTATGAATAGTCATGATTAACTATCCAATCTGCCATTCAATTATATTCATGATCATTTATTGATTCTTCATACCTGGTTCCTCTCTTAGCTCCATTGAGGAAATATGCTTTGATTGCTGATGAAGATGCTGTGGCTGCTCATTTCTTTGGGTTGATTCATATTCCAATATGTTATCATTGTGGTCGATAATACAGTCTTTGGGATCTACCAATGGTGTACGGCTTGGACAACAGTTCTTTTCAAATAGCGTTCCATTGATAACAGGTGAATCAAAAGTAGCTACAACAACAGGTTTCTGTTTCTGATCTTGTCGTCTCATACTTGAAACATCATCATTCAAGTTTGGGTCAACGTCATTTACAACAGTCAAACTTTGTGGAGATATGGGAAAGGACATTGTAATATTTTTTGGTTCTGATGGCTTGGAAGATTTCATACTGAATCGCTGCAGTCCTTGTGGTATGTACGAGTCATCAGATTCTGAAGAATCTTTACGGATAGCTCGACTATGCCGTGTCTTTTTTTGGAGTTCTGCATCGTGATCATCAGTCGATGTATTTCCAGATTCAAGATCCGATATGTACTCACATTTTTTAGGCTTTTTGAGTCCATTTTCGAAACTATGTAATACAATGATGACAAAAATGATCTCCACTGCATTATGATATGATTATTTTAAGGATTACGTAGTAAAGAAAAGTTATCAACAAATTTCTATTGGATAATTCAGAATTGTATTAATCGAAGAATAAGTGAGGAGAAACAATGTTAGAAATATAGAGTATTATTAAAATCAATATCTCATTTTGTAGAAATTTTGAGTGAAATAACAATTAAATTGTTTACCCGATGAACCGAACATTTGCAAAATGCTGAAAAGCGTCCAATCCTTTGAAATCCGTGGTATCTCCTTGTTTCGAATAGTCGTATCCATTCTTGTCTTAGAATATTTGTTGGGCCAATAGCACAGTTTCTGATCTTCAGTGAGCCAAGTCAAAAGCACCAAGGTCAGCCCATCAATCAGAGAAATAATGTGATAATTTGCAGACATCTAGAATTATTTGGAACAAAATGAAACCAATTTACATTATTACATACATACCGAGTGATTACGTTGAGTGTAGAAGGGTACTTCTATACTCAACGGTGATTATGGCGAAAGTTGACAGTCAACTGCGCATGCGTTAAATAATTTAATTTTATTGGTTGTCTTCATTTTATCGCACCAAAATTTGTGGCTGCTAAGCGGTGAAGCCAACCTCCCAACTTGTTCGTATCGAGACGCGAGCTGTCAAACTCCGTTACATTTACTTACGGCTAATTTAGGAGATGTGTCGTTTTTGGGTTACTTTATGCACTGATAGAAATGTTTCTTCGCATTAAACCAATCTTTGTTGTCACTTAGTGGAATAAATTGTTTGTTAGACACACGTTACGTCCTCGATTGAATTTAATAATATTCTGAGAATCACTATAGTTATAATACTTTGAGGTTCTGATTCTGGAATTAGTAGAGTTCTTTTTTTCTTACCGAGCTTGGATAACCATTTCTTCCGATCGACGTTTAACTCGTATCTATTGAAGGTAATGGCTTTTATCAGCCACTACTATGCGTAGTTGAAATAAATGATTGAAGATTTCGCTTGCATTTAACGATATTTATTTAACAATATTAAACTAAACAATCTGCACAACAATTTAAGTTGTTAATCGTACACTCACGTGTTAATTAACTTTAGTTTTTTTTAGTATGTATGTAGGGTTTTATACTTAGTTTATTGTAATTTAACTGTTTCACCAAAATTATTCTAAGTTCTACAATTTTATGAAATCGATCTTTGCTTTCTGAGGTTTTGTGACTGACTGACACATTCTGTAAACAAAAAGCCTTCTCCTCGCGGCCACGCGAAGGAGGGGTTTCGGCAAACTCGCGGGAAAGCGAGATTTTCCCTATTGGCAAAAAACACATAAAACAAAAGTGAGAAAAAATGTGGTTGGCTAATATAGTTCCTTAGCGCGAGACAATTGGGTCAGAGGCCCAATCGTCAAGATGCTAGGAAGGGATGCTGAAAGCGTCTATGATCTGTCTTCTTTTAAACAAAGTGATCTTTGTCTCTCAAAATCTCCGCTTTTGGTCCTAAAATTCTAAGGGTCTTGAAGATCTATATTTCCTCAATAAACTTAGTTTTTATAGCTTTTCAAAGTTTACAATTAAGATTCCGGATTTCAGACTTATAGTCTTTCGAGTGCCTCCGGACATCTTCGTTTCGTGAGAAAGGAAAAAATAATTGTTTATGTTAGCTTAGATTGCTTTTTCCAAAAGTATGAGTTCGTAGCCAAAAGTAAAGTAATATAAAAGAATAAAGGAAAAAATTATAAATGGAATTACATGAAGAGATGTATTATCGAGACTCTGATGATATCTGCGCGTCAATAATTATACCTACAGTATAAAGTACGGTATCTACTATACCGAGAAATTGCCTATACAGCTTTCAGCCTAGGACGTAACACACGCACAGTATAAAATTCTGTGTAAAAATTGCAAAAAATGCGTTCTACAAAATTCACCTGAATTTTACGATGATTTAATATTTCTTAGATCGAAGACGACATGAAATTTCCGTCGTTTTGTAATTACAGAAATTTTTAGCTGGAAAGGAGAATGTCGGACCTCCGGTTGTCGTTTCTGGATCAAACTTCCAGAGGTGTTTGTTTGTGCTATGACATGAGGTCTGCCAATAGCTTTCTTCGATCTCATAGGCCTTTTGATTTTTGTTTGCAGCCTGAATTTTTAAAATGTATTGAAAATTCAGCGCATTGAGTTCAAAATACTTGATTGGAACTTAATTTCATAACTTATTCTGACCTATTTATACACTGTTGATACAATGATTTACAACAAAAACAAGTATTCGCACCCCGGAAATGATACTTTTTACAAATGCGTGCTTTAAAAATCATCATTTGAGGTAAAGAATTTCTTTCCTGTGTAGGGCTGGAAGATTCCTAGAACTTTTGTATTATGCATACCTGTTGTAATATATCAATGGAATATAATGGTAAGTCCATTTAAAGACTATTTGAGACTCATGTATAATAAATAGCTGTGAAGCGTGGAAAGGCGCAGCTGATCCTGGCGAAGAATCCGTATTTCGCATGAATTGAAATATCAATTTATGAACAGCATCTCCAAAGCTCCACATTACCACAAAGCATCAAACTTCTTGAAGAAGTTCGTGAAGTTGTAATGTGCAGCTTGTGAGATCTTGTTCATGAAATGATATCTCAATCGATGTGAAATATGAATTCTTCGCCACGATCAGCTGCGCCTTCAGACGCTTCTCAGATATTTCTTAAAGCGGCAAAAACATTTTCAATGTAAAAAATTCCGCCAAGTACAAAAATTCATAATGGGTAAGAATGTTTTCATCGTAAATATTCCAGCAAAGTACAAAAATTCATATACGGTAAAAACACTGAGCCCAATACAAGTGTCACATCCTCAGTACCACTATCTGATCCACATACTTATATTCCTAAACACCCTTACTAAAAACCCAATATTTTTTCCTTTGACTTTGAACTATTAGCTCTAAGTTACCAGCCGTAAGATCTCTGTAATACCTACTAGCCTTAAGTTATCGATCCTCGAGATCTCTGTAATACCTACTAGCTTTGAGTTTTCAATCCCTTGAGATTCCTACAATATTCATTAGTTTTGAAGTTATTAATCATTAAATCTTACAACATTAACCAGTTCTACTAATAAATACCTAACCACATAAGTTTTATGTATTCAATAGCAATCAGACTAACCTTAGAATTTATATATACATGTACATAGATATATATATCTCATATGCAAAAGTGAAGTTAAGTTAATATAAGATTTAGCATCTTGCGCCAGCCTATTGTTATATTGAAGATTGCGGTGAGATGTTAATTCATCAACGGATATGAAATAAGTTTCAATTAACGAACAAATTATATATTTCATCAATATAATATCAGAAAATACCAGCTCAACGCAGCTGCATTTTGTATATGTGTGAATTGAACCTTGTTTCAAAGGGTTGATAGTGCGAGAACACTTGAGCAAGAAATAATATAAACACTACCCCGACGGATCTTTCGTTAAGGTCCGCACTTGCCTCATATAAGGGCCGGTCTTGCAACCACTAGGGATCATTCAATTTCCAAATATTGACTAAAGTTCACGTCACTTTGTTTCACGGCATCCAGTCTTAAAAATCTTCGCTAAATCATAAAAATTCCAAATATTTACCAAAGTTCACGTCACTTTGTTTCACGGCATTCAGTCTTCAAAAATCCTCGTTTAAACTCACATCTCCAAGAGTTCACTCAATTTCTTGAATTAGAATTTTGTTCAAGAGTTATTTCACCTGTTAAAACTCTTCAAATAACTGATTAAAATTTAAGCCTTTGTTTGGGAATAAAAATCACGAATCACACTCTCACTAACTAAATCATCGTTTCCATCATCAACGGATTCACGTCCAGTAATCTTTATTCAACGGTGAGCACCAAGTTACCTATCATTTTTCCTTACCGTGTGCTTTAACTCTTAAGCACCAAGTTACCTATCATTTTTCCTTACCGTGTGCTTTAACTCTTAAGCAGCAAATTACTTATCATGCCTCACGCCATCTAAATCAAGTCCATTGGAATTTATGCAGCCTTGTAGATGAACTCCGTTCCGCCTCAACGCAAGAAGAAGATTACTCGACGTGGAGGAAAGAAAGCCCTTAATAAGAATCCAAAAATTTCGGGAAACGTTGGCAGAACTTCTTGAAAATAAAACCCCTCAGTGGATAATCGACGAATTAAATTCACAAGTGAAGAGTGACAAGATAAGTGAAGCTTCTATAATTCACCTAGATCCAAGTGAATCAGAGACTTCAACGGATTGTGATCTAGACAGTTTGGTGAAAACCGCTCTCACCGAACATATCATTGAACACCAGGGAACTTCACCGACTGCAAACATTTCCACAACCTTTGACCAACCGCTCGCTGCCCGCCCAACCCCCTAACCCGCTACGCCCAAAATTGGTCAAGGTTTTTTTTCCATCAAATAAAGGTAAGGATCAACATCTTCAAAATTTCAAATTCATAAATTTTTCTTAGAACCATTTTAGACGTAACATATTTTTGGTGACCTAGCGTTGGGATACGAATTTTCTATAAAACTTATATTCATTTCATAATTCAAAATGGCTCATGCCACACGTAGCAAAGACCTCTCAAAAGAAGAACTGGCCCGTGTCGAGGTAGATCTAGTAGAAAGAGAAAAGAAATTGTTAGAACAAGAATTGCAACTCAAAAATTGGCTTAGCGCTAGTCAAACATATCGAGAAAATGAAAGCCAACTAATACGTCAAAATAAAGATTTACAAGCCCGTTTCAATAAACTCCAAGACAAACAAGATTACGAACAACGCATTCAAAATTTGCCGGACCAAAATTCTTCTGAAGAAACATTAAGAGAAAATCAAAGATTACGACAAGAATTCGACCAAAGTCTAACGCAAATAGCCGAAATTCAAAATAACGCTGTGAATCAGGAACAATTATTAGCACAAATAAATGAATTGAATCACGAACTTGAACAAACCCGATCGCTAACTCGCAACTCCGAACCGTTAGGGGAATCCAATCACGAATTAGAGACACAGATCAATGAATTACGCAATGAACTAGAAGTTAGAAGTCGCGCTGATAGTACGAATAATCAAAATAATACTCTGAATTTACCTCAATTACCAAACCAAGTTCATTTAGGAAACGAAGCATCATCCTTTCATCACGAATTACCCTTACACGAACAGCATAGCTCAATTAGAGGTAATAGTCGCCCTAGAAGTATCAGATTTCAAGATGTACCCGCTGCGCCGTCGGGAAGGTTTATATTTCAATTAAAGACGCGGTAGACACTATCCCTGTGTTCGATGGTGAAAACCCTCCGATTATACAATTTACTCAATCCTGTAAAGAAGCTTTCGAAATGGTTTCGCCTGACGCGGAATATCCTTTCATTTTAATGATGAAGAAAAAATTTACTGGACGTGCTCGAGCCATCATTCAAGATGACGAATTCGATTCTGTTCAATCATTTACCGATAAAATCTCCGAAATATTCGGCCCCGTGAGACCCACCAATTACTATCGGGGTGAATTGGTCAACGCTTATAAAAAACCCGACGAGCATATATTGGAATATATTTCTAGAATAAAAAATCTCCGCATATAGCTATACTCGATGGAGAGCGCAGAATAAAGGGCCACCTGACTCGATACGAACTCGATTTGGTTGAAAAGGATACCTTAGATAGTTTTATTGATGGCTTACCTCCTTCATACCGTAACGTACTAGCACTTGCTCGTGTCAGAACCTTTTACGATGCATGTACAAAAGCCGTCGAGGAAAGTAAACGCATAGAACGTGATCGCGAACGTCTTAGAAATGAGCGCCCCAATAACCCACAATATCGTAGATCCGATCAGTTTTTCTGCAAAATATGCAATAGAACTGGACATGATACCGCAGATTGTCGGTTTAAAAATTCCATACCTCAACATAATTCTTAACCACCTATTGATTGCGCTAATGCAGTCAGACAGGTACAGAACCGGGATGACAAAACCCATAATTTAAATACTAATTCTGATCCATCTAATTACAATAAAACTTGTGCCTATTGTAAAAAGGACGGACACACATTTAATGAGTGTCGACGCTTACAATATAATAAATCCCGCTCCGAAAACGGCATTAATAACCAAACATCGTATAATGTTCATGACCAGGGAAACGGGTCGGGTCTCTCAGGGAACAGTGCGGGTCCTCGAGAGGCCTACCCGCAACGCACAACCCTATACCTATCCAACAAGAGTCGCAACAGTCAACATAAATATAGGGGAGGTACCCGCGGTAGAAATCCCTTCGGCGATTTTAGAATAGGAACTCAGCTCACGGTCGACACTGGTTCAGAGCCTATATCATAAAATCTAGCAATATATAAACGACAAAAGCAAGATAGATACAAGAGACACAATTTTAATGAAAGGAATAACCGAGAATTTAGTCAGTTCGATAGGAAAAATAAAGATAAACATAGCTGGAAAGGAATCTTATTTCCACGTAGTTTCCGATGACTTTCACATAAAACAGGGCGGCATGCTTGGATCCGCCTTCTTTCAAGAAACTAGAGCAACAATTATAGACTGTGATAATGAGCGTCTACTAATCAACGAAATCGAAGTTCCATTTATATATAAGAGACTTTACGTAATTCCGCCTCGTTGTATGACTAAAATTCACGTAAATATCAATAACACTGACATCTCCGAAGGTTATTTACCGCGCCTAAAATCTCTCGACGGGGTATACATGGGCGAAGCAGTCCTCATAAAAACATTAACGGCAAGACCGCAATGCCGATTACAAACACGACTGAAACTGAATATGAAGTTACGGCACCTTCTATCACATTAATTCCATTCGAAGAATTAAAACAAGATTCAAATAGACCAAGAGAATCTATTCTTCCAAATTTTCAAGATTCAAATAGGTCAGAAGAATCTATTTTTCAAAAATTTCCAAATTCAAATAGATCAAAAGGATCTATTTCTCCAAATTCAAATAGGTCAAAAGAATCTATTTTTCTAAATTCTAATAGATCAAAAGAATCTATTTCTCCAAAATCTCAAAATTCAAGTAGATCGAATCGAATGGATCTATGTCTCATCTCAATCTCGCAACTTCTCAAGGAACACCTGATCTTAATTTAACACGTAATTCATCGTATATTCAGATGGTTCATACAAATGGAAACTATTCAATAGGGGAATCCGCACTAGGTTATGGGAATGACCATACGGGGGCTTATGACCTTAGTTCAGACGTCCACCACTGTATACTCAACCGCACCGACAATATAAAATCTTTACTCCGGCTTGACCATTTAAATCTTGAAGAGACGAACTACGTCAATAAATTAATTGAAGAAAACGCCGATAGATTTCATATTCCGGCGGAGTATTTAAATGCGACCAACGCAATTGAGCATGGGATAACAACCGTAGATGATTTGCCGGTGAATACGCGTCAATATCGTTTTCCTCCACCCCATAAGGAGGAAATAACAAAACAAATCAAAGAATTAGAATCCGGAAACATAATTAAACCTTCTTCATCACCATATAATTCACCTCTATGGGTTGTTCCGAAAAAACCGGATTCCCATGGGAATAAACGTTGGCGCATGGTGATTGATTACCGTATGCTAAACGAAAAAACAATTGGAGATGCATACCCTCTACCGAACATCGTCGAAATTTTAGATCAGCTTGGAAATGCAAAATATTTTTCCGTTTTCGATTTAGCTTCAGGTTTTCATCAAATGAACATGAAGGGAACCGATTCACATAAGACAGCCTTTTCAACTCCCTATGGACATTATGAGTTTAATCGTCTGCCTTTCGAGCTTAAAAATACACCGGCCACCTTTCAACGTCTTATGGACCGGGTATTGACGGGACTCCAAGGAATTGAACTATTTGTATATTTGGATGACATAGTAATCTATGCTAGTTCGCTCGAAGAACATAAAGTAAAATTTGACTTATTGATGAAACGATTGCGAGCCGCGAGCCGCGGACTTAAAACTTCAACCAGACAAATGTGATTTTTTGAAACGCGAAGTAATGTGCCTTGGACATATTATCAGTGGAAACGGGGTAAGACCTGATCCAAAAAAGGTCGAGGCAGTGAAATGTTTTCCACGTCCCAAGAACCCAAAAAATATAAAACAATTCATAGGACTAGCTGGATATTACCGACGATTCATACCGGACTTTTCCAAAATAGCAAAACCATTAACCAATTACTTCTAAAGAAAGACAAATTATTTAAGTGGGGTGAAGAACAAGAGGAAGCGTTCATTGAACTGCGCGACAAACTTAATTGTGACCAGCCAATCTTGCAATACCCTGATTTTACCAAGCCTTTCATTCTTACTACCGACGCATCTGGTTTTGCAATAGGAGGAGTCCTTAGCCAGGGCCCCGTCGGAAAAGACCTACCTATTGCCTATAACTCTAGGCTATTGAGACCGACCGAATTGAACTATTCAACAATAGAAAAGGAACTTCTAGCCATCGTTCATTGTGTTCATTTCCGATCTTATTTGTATGGTAAAAAATTCACTCTTGTCACTGATCATCGTCCTCTGGTTTGGTTAAATTCCGTAAAGGACCCCACTTCGCGACTTGTCCGATGGCGTTTAAAATTGGCTGACTATGAATATGAGATGATTTATAGACCGGGAAGAATAAACGAAAATGCAGATGCACTCTCTCGAAACCCCGTAACAATATCACAAATCCATTCAGTACCAGTTTCACCGGTCAAAATAATAGAAAAGGACGAATATATTTTAAAATCACATCCTAGATTCACTATTGTTCAGATTGCAGATGTTAAATTACAAATGAATACTGGCATAACATCCGAATTTAAAAAAATAATTGATGTACGACTTTTAAAATCCTTAAAACCCAAGCTTGGGTCAATAAGTTTTGAACAATATAGCGTAAAGACCGTAGTATATCTATACGCCAAATATCGGGATGAGGACCCAGTTGAATACGGAACCCTTTATGCTTGCTTGAAAAGATTGTCTGAATATTGTAGGAAACGAAATTGCGAAATAGCAATAACCAAAGAAGAAATGGGATGCGGACAAGGAAAATTTTCTTGGATGTTAGTGGAAAGAATGATTCAACAAATCTTTACATATCCATATATCTTTTATATATATTGTTACAAAGGGAGAAATTACCCTTATTTCCATCTTTGAAAGGTCTAGTAGTCATAGAAGATAAAAGACATACATCTTTAACAACTGATATTTTGGTTGCTGCGTCAACCAACATTATTGTGAAAACAGTCTCGTTCCAGACTTTAACGAGTATCGACGCATTTTTCCAGACGCATATATTTTTGATTATAAATAACTTATTCTTCTCGGGACCCAATTAATTATTGCGTTGCTGCCATCCTTGGCAACAATATAGTAGTGAAAAGAAAGCGACGGACCCTGAACGGGATATTTATGAAATCACCGGAAATATACTAAATACACACACAGAATATTGCCTAGTACATGCAGTCTATATTTCATACGTTATTTCACACCATGTCCTCTCGTTGTGCGATCTGCGAATGACTAGTCCCCAGGGGTGGGGATGTGCTTAGGTGCTCGGGCGACTGTGGCCTGTCGTATCATAGTAAGTGTGCCTTGGGCAAACATCTTTATGATCCGAATAGCGCTCTAGGCTTTCGTTGTGAATTGTGCACCATGCAACGCTCAAACACTACCATGTGTACACCTGATACTTCACCCACTCACAACAATGAATGTATCGAAAGTATGAATGATACTACGAATAAATGTGGGAACGAAAATATTGAGCATAGCACTATTGACATTGGTCAGCATAATATACCGTCAAATCTAACGCTCGAAGATCTAATGCGGACTAAACAAAGCGCGAGCGCGTCTTCCAACAACAAACTTAATTCTATTCAATGTACACTAGCCGGTGTGGACAAAAATCTTACAAAACTCCAAACCGATGTCACTGATCTCGCAGCTTCCCATGAAGCGATGGCTAACCGTATTACTTCTTTAGAAAACAACAACGATCATGTTCTTGATGTAGCGGAAAATTGGCGCTCAGAAAATCGAGCTCTTAAAGCGCAGGTTGAAGCTCTTTCTCATCGACTATCCACGATCGAATCATACAAAACACTTGCGGAGATAACTTTGTCCGGTATACCATCGATAATTGAACTATCACCTAAAGAAATGATACATAAAGTATTCGAGTCGCTAGGTATTCCTGAACTTGTCAGCGATATCCTTGATATTCGTAAAATCGAGAAAAAAACAAATAATACCATAGGAGATCATCGTGGCGCAAATTCGTCTCAATCGCCATCTTCCTCGTTTATTTTGACACTCAAGTCAACTGCCGTTCGAGACCACATCATCCTTAAGAAAGAAGCCAGTAGATAAACAAGGCGGGTTCTGGACCAATCTAGGTCAAATATGTTGGTCCAGAATCCCCCCTATGCCTGATTGGTCGAAATGTAGGTCACTCCCCCCACCCCACCGTGTAATGGTATCGTTAACCTAACCTAGGAAATGTTAAATTCTACCGTTAACGTCGCCTACCCGCTTGAAAATTTGACCGTTAACTCCACCCACCCGGCTGCAAATTCTGCCGTTAACCCCACCCACGGAATGTAGCGTGTGTGCAAGCCCAGTCTTGAAGTTTTTGGAATCAAGTGATACGTGACACTCCCGTCAAGAATTCTCAAAATTTCACCGTTAACTCCACCTACGACATGTGCAAGCCTACTTCCCCGTTGGATATGACGTCATCACGACGCGTTGCTGCAGGTTTAGCCGACGAGGGGTACCGTTAGCCTATTGCTGTAGAAGTGAAACGCTACGTCTCTGACGTCGCGCAAAATTTCACCGTCAACTCCACCTACGAAATATAAGACATATGCAAGCCTACTTCCACCGTTGGATATGATGTCATCACAGCGCGAGCGTGTTCCTCTGTAGGTTTAACCGACGGGAGCACCGTTGCCTATTGCCGTAGAAGTGAAACGCCACGTCTCTCTCGCGGCTGACGGTAGAGTCCCCCTTTCTGATATCAAATTGCAGCCTGATGAGTCAGAATGGCAGATATGTGTAAGCTACTTTTTCCCTATAAAACGCTTGTTCATCTTTTTCGTTGCACATTCAAGTTTCAACGAAGCGAGGAAACATTTGAATTCAAATACAAATTGTATTCATATTGCATCGTTCTCGAGTTGAGCGCATCAGAAAAAATGGACTGCGAAAAGATAAATAAAGTCTGTCGCGTGGATGACTTCTTACATACGAGAAAAATATCGGAGCTGGATACTGGCAAAGATTATAAAGTTACATCGTTCAAATCTGTCACTACTAAATTCGGACCCAGAACTATGGTTGTAATTGAGGATACTTTCACAGTATTCCTACCAGCCAGAATATCGAAAGCAGGCTCAATTGAAACTATACGAGTCTGCTGCTAACGAAAACCGATTGAACTTGCGATACCTTGGTGGAAAATACAATCAGTGCGAATTTCTTTATAAATAAGAAGCCACTGTTATAACGGAAAAAAAAAAAAAAAAAAAAAAAAATTATACCTTCGTTGAACTGTTAGAGAGATTGTACTACGTCAATTCGTATGATTATCAAGATATTGTGCTACTGTACATTTCTCTGATTAGAACATTCAATGCTTATTTCAATTATTCCGGAAAAATAATTATTATATATAATTATTAAATATAAATTATTTCATTCGAAAAAATAAAAATGATTTAATTTTTTAAATAATTTCTCTCCTTTTTCCCCCTTTCCCATAATGTTTATAGTTTTACTAAGATATTGGTAAACAGAATTATTGAGAGTCTTCTATGACTCATTGTCGATTCCTCTCCGTAGTTATCAACGATTTCACACACGAAAGGTTCTCACTACGTTCAACATGATCAATCTGACTTATCTCTAGAGTCTCTCTTTATAGAATAGGATTGGAGGAATAAAATCAAGTCGCTTTATTTTCAAAATATATATCAAAAACGTATGAATTTATTTTTATCCAATTTTTCATAAGAAATTTTCAAAATAGATATTAAACAAAAAATGTTAAAATTATATAATTTTTATAAGTGTACATTTTTCAAAAATAGATATTAAAAAAAAGTATGATTTAATTTAATTTTTATAAGAATATATATTTCAATTTTTTCTTTGTTTCACATACGACTTCATCAGTTTGATTCTGAATGTTGAGGGCGAGAGACTATGATTGATGCTTTTTCTGAAGAAATCGAGCGAGTTCCACGTTATTCTTCCTTTTTTTTTTTTTTCTTGATTACAGGTTTTGCGTCATCTGCATCGTTTGTCGAAGCATTTGCGTCGTTTATCGGAGCAGCAGCTGCAGGTTCATCTACAGATGATCCTGCGATTGCTCCTAGAAAGAAAAAATAAGTAACGAATGTTTGATATAAATGGAAGAAATGTTAGTCAGATTAGTTGAGAATCTCTACCTTCTAAACATTCGAAGATCTCAGCCACCTCATTTGATGTAGGAGATACATTCTTTTTTTTTAAATGATTATTCTCGTCGTAATTGAAGACTCGGTCCGAATTAAGATAAGCTTGAAATTGCGATTTGCACCCAGAACATTTGTCCCATCTAATTCTAACTAGGGCTATTCCACAATCTTCGCAAAACCATATCGTAGGTATTGCGGGATTGGCATATAGATAATGTGCAGCTTCAACGCTCCATGGACCGCATCGCCTTTTAACGCATGATTCGCAGAATATTTGAGCACCTGTGGAATCACGCAAAAAGACCGTTGAATAGCACTGAGCTTGTAAGCTGAAGGCAGTCCGTAGAGCGTTCTCCCGAGCAGTCCATTCATAGTCGTATGGTATATTCCATTTCTCAATCATTGGTATGATCATCTTCAGTATTGGCGTCAAAGAAATGTTCGGTAAAGCTGGAAAACGAGGAAAAAAATAAAAAAACATTTGAAACCACAATAATCCATATAGTCACTCTCGCCGAATCACAAAAATTCACAATACTTACACATATTATAAAATTTTAATGATAGATACTCTTAGTCTTTCACTCTCAAGATTCAGAATCAAACTGATGGTATGTCAATCCATTGCTCAGTATTCGAACCTCCGTGAAGTCATATGCAAAACAAAGAGAAAAATAGGTGTAATAGATACTTACCCTAATAGCCTTCTCTAGCCTAAACATCTAATGCATGAGCGATATCACCCGCGCTTGAGCATTCCAATACATCGAATATAAAGAAGAGTCAATGAGCAAAACGTACTACGTAAGTTTGCTCGTACTACGTACGTTTGCTCGTTGCTAGTTGGATAAACCTACCGCGCGAACTACAGCTCCTGGGTGGGTACAAACATCATATTTCGATTATATTCAAAATTCTTTCACGATCACAGAAAATTCACAGTCACCACCGCTCCTTATTACCTAAAGACACAGAGTGTTCGATAGAAAATGCTGTAGAAATCATTTCATCAATATTTAAAACCTTTGATTTTAGGAGAATGATCACACACGAGTCAAATGCATTATCCGATTTGCTTCTATGTCACGGTATCTGGATACAAATGAGTCACTGCTCCACAATAATTTTACAGTACGAATAATTAGAGAAAGAATATTAGCTTTTACCAAATAGCGTGCGCGCAGTGATTTGTGGACCATCTAATTGTGGGAAGACCAACGGACTACGATTTGAAAATATCTACGTTTATTCAAAATCGCTCAATCAACCCAAGTATAAATTTCTCAAAGGGCTGCTCGATTCGATCAAGGATGTTGGGTATTTTCCGTTCAACGAACATGTGCAAGTGATCGCTCCTGAAGATGCTCAACCCAACTCTCTTATGATTTTCGATAATGTAGCTTGTGAAAAACAAATACGTAATAAATACGTTTTCGTTGTGATCGATAAGGATACTGATCTTCGCGAAGGCAGATATCGGCGAGGTTTTGACTGCTTCATATCAATAAAAAGACGATAAATGTTATGATGAGAGCAGTATTATTTTGAACTTACAAGCATCAACATGCGGAGTGTCGAATTGCGACAGCAGAGAGATGTGCTACATCAGATTGCAAAGGCTAGTGATGCGATACGGAGTAAACATAAAATGCTAAAGTTGGGGTGGGATACGAACGAAAAGGTTATGAATGAAGTTTTCAAACCTGTGGTGATACCTCTCCAGAAGCTGGATCAATCGATCAAATCGGAGTCTATCAGGAAAGAAATTCCTGAGTCCCCTGTGAAAGAAGAACTCAAGCGAACGAGCGGGAATGAGTCTGACAATTCTTTCGCAACAGCTGATGAAGATTCGACTGATGAGCATGATACTATTACAGTCAGCGACGAAGATTCTTCTCTGAAACATGCATCTTCTTCCAAGGAAGCTTCTACTGCTAACGATTATTCGTTTCAATCTTATCATTGATCTTACCGAACCGAAGACCGGCAAAGCCCTACCACGCTACAAGATCGCCAGAGGCAAGAAAAATCGAATGGATTACGTGTATTGGGACGATCCTAATGAGCTGATTGATCGACTTCAATTGCTCTACGCATCTCAGGCGGCAGGTAACACGAGCCATTCCAATGAAATTATTTCAATTATTGAAGAGTTGCGTGAAGCTGATATTATATATTAGATTTTTTCAACAATTGTTAGAGCTCAGTTCTAAAATGAGCGTTGACGTGTTCGGTCGATAATTGGCAAGGGTCAAAGGTAGCAGTTTTCCAGATATCGGCATAAGGATCCAATCTCTTGAAAATCGACTTCAACGTATTACGCGAAATCAGCATGCAGATAGCGAAACGACACGAGGTGTCGTGTCTCGCAATTATGAGCTCATCGCGAATCTAGAAGAAAAACTCAGAACAACCGAGAGAATCAACGACAGTGAAAATAATTTTATGATCACAAGCCTCGGATCAAGCGTGAAGGAGGAGCTGAAACGTCTTGAGAAATATAGCAAAACTGGAAAAGAGTTGGTGTTTCGAAATTCTGAACTAATCGCGCAATTGGACGGGCGGTTAACTAGACTGGAACATGGAGGATAAAAAAGCGGCATTGGTGGAGGAACTTCATAAGCCTGCACGGAAGAATTATCCTCGACGTCGCGTTGATATGCGTGGATTGGATGAGACCTGGCAGGCTGATCTCGTGGATATGAATGTTTACGCAAAATATAACAATGACTACAAATACCTACTAACAGTCATAGATATTTTTTCGAAATTTGCCTGGGCAGTACCGATCAAGACCAAGAGTGGTAAGGATGTCACGAATGCTATGAGTTCCATCTTCAAGAAGGGTCGCGTACCGAAGAAATTGCACGTCGATCGTGGCAAAGAATTTTACAACACCAACTTCAAGACTCTAATGCGACGACACGGTATCGTACTGTACTCAACTTTCAGCAATCTAAAAGCCTCAATCTGCGAACGTTTCAATCGCACGCTGAAAAGTAAAATGTGGAAACGGTTTTCTCTTCGAGGAAATCACAAGTGGACAGATATTGTACCTGACCTGGTGCTGACTTACAACAACACGAAGCATCGCGCCATCAGAATGAAACCGAAAGAGGTTACAGCTCAAAATGAGAAAACTCTCCTCCGGAATGTTTACGGTAAATTCCAAGTTAATCGAACACAGATGAACACAAAGTTTAAAGTCGGTGAAAAAGTTCGAGTCAGCAAGAATAAACATATATTTGAAAAAGGTTACACACCCAATTGGACAACTGAAATATTTACCATACGTGAGATAGAGAATACTGATCCGGTGACATACAAATTGACGGACTATCAACATCAACCGATCGAAGGATGCTTCTACGAAGAGGAACTATCCAAAGTCCAGCACCCAGATATTTACCTGATCGAAAAAGTACTGCGGAAACGTGGTAGTAAGCTGCTTGTAAAATGGTTAGGTTTTGATAATTCACACAATAGTTGGGTTAATGAATCTGATATGTAATATGTTTATTCAATAAAGTTACAAAAATGTTCAATATACTCGTTTATTTATTTACAATAACCCCATGGTACAGTATCAGTTGTGCCGGGGAGAATGATCCTCTTATCATCACACCAACTGAGTGCTATTTTTTTTTTTGTAATACAGTATGGACTTCATGCTTTTTACTCTGAATCAAATATTGAGTTTTTACCAGATCTTGATGTTGCAGAAGACACTTTTTATAATCATCAAACGTAATTGTTCTTAATGTCGCTGCCTTGACACCTTTTGCTCGCTTTTTTTCATTATTTTCACCAAAAATCCTAAAAGTGTACAATTTTGCTCGCAGTCCTACGAATTCCTCCATAATCTTTCCATTACATTCATCTTTCATTGGACCGACTACTTTTTTATTTGCTTATGGAATTCCATAGATATTATCAATTTCATAATCAGAGGTATCAAATTTATGTAAATCACGTTTAATGTATTCATATATATCAGGAACACTGAAATAGTATAGAAGACTATCGGTGTCGGTGTACAATAACTTTGATTGATCACCGAACGTATTCTTTATATGGTTGTGATGAAAATCATAAATGTAGATCTTCGATAGATCGAGAATCGAAAATCCGACATAAATAGGTTTATTGAAGTGTACCCTAACGCGATTCAGTTCAACAATTACCATGTTAGCATCAAATACAGTACAACTATAAAAATTCGGTTTTGCGATGAGTGCTTTGGCTCCATACCTCCCCTCCCATTTTGTTACCAATTTAACATCTTTTTTGCTTTCTCACGTTCTCCATAGTCTCACCAAATACAGCGTTATTCATCAATTTGAAGAAATTTTTTTCTAACTCGTTGTTAGATTTTTTCGATGTACAATTTAAGTCATGGAGTTTGATGGAATCTCAAGATTCTATGAATTTTAACTAATTTCATTCCCAGACTAAGATATTGCTTCGAATTCCGGTAGTCAATAACATACTTATTTTTGGGGAAAAGGGTCGTCATTAATTTACAATTTTTACTGTTTGGGGGTACATGATGCTCAGGGCATAAGGGTAGATCTTTATGAGTTTCATGAAGATCTACAGGATACTCCAAGTCTACTTCAAGCATGTACCCTGTTGGAGAATCATCGGGAACGTTGCAAACATCGATTAGCTCATGTTCCCACTCGAAAGATCCACGTGGTAGATACTGACTCATCGCTCCACCGTATAGGTTGTTTACATCAAAATACATCAAATAAGATTCCTCTTTGTTCGGATCAAAATCTTTCCCCATATACCTATTGTTACATTTGGCATATCGGTTTGAACATTGAGCTACACCACCGCGAATACCTTTCGAAATAAACAAAAGCATCTCCACATCAGTGAGCAGCTCAAGATCAACACCCGTACACTTAAGCATCGCATCGAAGGCGAGACCGGGTGCGGTGTAATAGTGCAAGGGATCCAGATTATACGTCGAGCGGCAGTTTTGACGGAAATTTTCAAAAATATCCGCTAATAGTAAACCGTCCATTTTTAAATATAAATCTGAATATTCGCCTAACGTTTTAGTATTGAACGTTTCCCAAACTTTTATCGCGTGCTGGTAATCCTCCTGCGAAACGTGTGCATTGTTTAATTTAGAATAGAATTTTTCTATGGGAGGTAACTCTTCTTCATCGAGCTTTGTCCAGCTATCTACATATTCGTGCGGAAATACTCCCTTCCGCGTAAGCAGCTTGAATTCCTCTGCACTATTACAGTACTCGCGTGTAATTGTTTTATCATCACCATTCAGATATGCCGCTAGTTTCTCCAAGCTGCTTGCCACAAACCGGAATGAATCTATAAATCGTAAGCTTACATTTGTACCTATGATTTCTTTCGTAAAAGAAATGTAGCGTTCTTTGTTAACTGGAAGGATATTCAATTTGCCGTGTAATGACGTTGCCAGAGTTTTGATCAAAAAGTGTGAATCATAACCAGAAAGATTATGAAAGACTACTGGAATAATGTGAGAATTTTTATAATTTAAATTACAACCTGAATGTGCTGCGCCACGATATTTGCCTGTGAAATGGCAATGTCCACGATGTTTCTCATCCGTCGGTATCAACGGTTTTTCACATGTATGACATATTTTAGCTTCATAAAAATCTCGTTCCTGGTCGCCGGTGAGCTCCATTGATACGTTTCGTTTCAGATAGAAATTTACTGCTTCAGCCAATTTTTGTAATTCATTAGTAAACCAATGGATGCAATCGGAACCGCGATTGATTTCAAATTTTGAAAGAGAGTTGTCAAAGGTGCAATGTAAGTAATACGCTGCGCTATATGGAACATGCTATTCATACAAGGTTTCATTCCCCGTTGGTACAAGTATAGATTCTAGATCGGCGGATACGACAAACGGTACAGGCTCTTTGAATCTGTGATTTCTAAAACTTAAAATTTTATCCTGTTCTTCAGGTAGTATCATTTTACATTTATTCATAGTCGCGCAGTCTTGTTTATGCTTTTCGAATGAAGCTTGAATTTGAAAATTACATAAACATCTATCACAAATTAATATAGCACCTTTATGTCTCGATACTTGTGAACGTAATAACCTAGAGAGATTTCTGATCCAAACAAAGTGAAAAACGAACTGACGATTGATCTCAACATCACTTTGTATCGCGAGAAGGTGAATAGTAGGTTTATCTGATTTATTCTTACTTAAATAAACAGGTACTACTTCATCAGGTTTATTCCGCACAGATTCTAAACGATAAACATTAATTGATAGACGATTAAGTTTTTCAAATTTCGATACGTCTTTGGAGGCAATAGGAAAATTGATACCCTTATATTCGAGTACTGAACTGTAATGCGGATAAGAACTTGTCCGATCAACGTGTGTATCCGCAGAGTGAAGAGCTGCAGTGACGGCCCACAGAAAGCAAAATTCATCGTTATTTTTAACGTTCACCACAGCTTTCTTCCTCAGTATATCCTCAGATAGTTGTATGTAAGTTGACACACCTCCACGTAATGGCTCGTAACGATTGATGTTGATCAGCAGATTGATAATCTAGATCAACGACCACCCTGAGTCTCGTTCTTCGAAATCCTCGATTTTCACTAACAGTCGGATCTATCATATATTCATCAAACCACCGTCTGATATTCGTTTCAGGTAGGATGATTTCATTCATTGTGTTGAAGAATTTCGTTTCTTCGATGGCTTCACCATTTTTCAGGTTGGAAAACTTGCAAGCCAGTACACCGTTCACTTTCAAATTCTCACCTTTCTGTACAGAATTCTTTAATCGTGACACAGTTACTCTTTTCGAATCCTGCAGAAAAGATCTGAGATCTTTGTGACAAAGATTTACGATAACACCGGTGCGTATTCGATTTTTGAATACAGACTCTAGATCCTTCCACTGAACTCTATCCCTTATCCTTTTCCTCGATGTTCCAATACCTTTGCCGCATCGTCGTTGATTTTTGAATTTTTCACCGAACGATTGCAGTATGGAGACTGTTGTGACAATTCTGTGTCTTTCCCCCACGGAAAGAGCAGCCGTTCTCAAGATTTTATTCAAGAGTCTAATATTTCGATTACACAAGTTTTTCCACCGTTCAACCCGACGACTTGATGCATTGTCCAGTAATTTGTAAGCACTCTCTACGATGTTTATTAACTTGAAACACGTTTCATTATCCATTTCTCTATCTGTAGTATTTGCACACGAAAGATGCAATTTTTACACATAATATTTCTGATGTACGTGCGTATGACTGGAACTCGAATGTGCGACGAAATGGTGAACACAACGTTATATATATATATTAGACTACTCTCGCCATGACTAGAGACTTTACATATCTAAAAGCTAATATTCTTTTTCTAATTATTCGTACTGTAAAATTATTGTGGAGCAGTGACTCATTTGTATCCAGATACCGTGACATAGAAGCAAATCGGATAATGCATTTGACTCGTGTGTGATCATTCTCCTAAAATCAAAGGTTTTAAATATTGATGAAATGGACCCACATACTTGACCTAGATTGGTCCAGAATCCACCCTATGCCTGATTGGTCGAAATGTAGGTCACTCTCCCCACCCCACCGTGTAAGGGTGACGTTAACCCCACCCACGGAACGTAGCGTGTGTGCAAGCCCAGTCTTGAAGTTTTTTTGAATCAAGTGATACGTGACACTCCCGTCAAGAATTCTCAAAATTTCACCGTTAACTCCACCTACGACATGTGCAAGCCTACTTCCCCGTTGGATATGACGTCATCACGACGCGTTGCTGCATGTTTAGCCGTCGGGGGGTACCGTTAGCCTATTGCCGTAGAAGTGAAACGCCACGTCTCTTTCGCGGGTGACCACCACCACCGTCTGAGGTTGTACGAGCTGACTTTGAGGTCACGTAACGATGTCCGAGCCTAAAACTGCCCACGTGGTATTGCCAGAGCACGTTGTTGCAGGTTTGGCCAGCGCGAGCAGCATTGACCTATATATGATAAAGTGATCCGCCACGTCATCGGTGCTCCTATGCGTTTTCGCGGGTCTAACGGCACCGTCGCGCGACCGCAGGCCTAGTTTTTCTGATTTCTGATTTCTGATTTCTGACGTCAAATGTCAGCTTGATGAGTCGAAATCTGCGCTACATGCAAACATACTTTCCCGTTGTAACGCGTACCGCTTACGTACAGCTTCAACAGCATATTTTAAGTATTATAACCTATAGCATATCGTTGAGGGAAAAAGTAAAATGTGCAACGATCTAGAGAAACACTTTTGGAGTATGAATGTATAGAAGTAAATTAATGGATATTCTCAATAATTCTGCAGTTTTGCATATCACAACAATGTTAAAAACTTATACGACATTGCATCAGTTTGCTGTTACATTAAATATAGAATCAAAACACCACAATGACTTACAGTTAGATTGCTCATAATAAAAATATCCGTCCACTCCTATAGACTTTCAAGTTAAGAAATCTGGAGTTGAACTCCATCGATATGAAAAGTGTTCTGCACAGCACAACTAACACTATACCACAGGTTTATTGTAAATGAACTTATATATTAAATATTCGTGTATTTTTTTTTTTAATCAATAATCATTCAATTGATACAGAAAGTACAAGATCACTGAATCATTTGACATTCTAAACAGTCTTTAACCATAGGGATAGGTTCAACATTATTCGGGATGTGTATTCGACATTTGAGACAGCTCGCGATGTCCTTATCCTTCTTCATAGCCTCGGAAAGTTTGTCCCACACCTCATCGATGATGTTGGAACCGTAAATGAGTATGAAATCTTTGCTTAGGAATGCTATATCCTCTGCTTTCATTCGTTTTAAGCTACGCGCTTGAAGGTATATCAGCAGTGATTTTTGAGGGCATGGAATACAGTTCTCCAGATACCAAGTTTTCATTCGTTGAACGTTTTCAAAAGCACACTTATAATTGAGAACACCCCCATGACGATCCTTATGCCAATGAACCACTTTGATGTGTTGTAGCGATTGAAGATTTGGACACCGCAACTCTTCCAGATCGACTACGAGCTTCGATTCGTCACAGATCATTTTTGCAACCCAAAATTTTTTCTCTCGCCCCTTCACGTAGATGTAGGTCGCACATTCTACAATCTTCTTCAACACTTCCTGTACATCGCTATAGAGCATATCGCCCGCGTTCCACAGTATCCCATGATAATTTCGTGTCAACCAGGCATTGGTAGCTCTATATCTGCCCGGTAAGGTTTCCCAAGCGCATGGGGGTTTGAAGAGGATGCGAACCAGACCTTGTTGGCCTTCTTCATCCGCTTGAATCGTAATTGCTCCGAGCTCCTTCAACACGAATCTATTATCAGGTTGTTTAAAACCTTGCACGTCCAATATCATGTCCATTGTAACGGTTCTTTAAAATGGTACGATGTGCATCGAAAGAGACGTTAGAAGTGAACTAGTTCGATGGATATTCCGCTCGACTTTTATACTGAGAGAATTTACGGGAGGGTTCATAGAGTTTGAAAAACTAGAATATTATTGGGCGATAGACTCAAACTCATAGCTATATGGTAGGAGAGGTAGAATAATTCACAGTGTATGTACATTTTCTCTCCTTTATTTCCAATAACCATGATGTAGTAAAAAGTACAGTTACAATAAAAGTATAGATGAACTATGATTTCCTTAAGTTAATTTCTTTACGCTACCGCTGATTGGATTGTATTCAACAATGCGATCATGTAAAATTAGACAATAGGCTGAAGTTTGCGGAGGAAAAGGATGTGTTGACTCAAATTCAAGACGAATGTCCACAGGTCCGGACTTCAGAGAATCATTTTGCTTCGAACAATCTATGACGATTAGAGGTGCGGTTTTTAGAAATTCGATCCTGTTCAATAACGGTTCGGACTCCTTGGTGTAGTATGAGCTTTGAAAGTTTGTATACATATCGTAAAGTAGTGCGTATTGATTGCGAACGAGGTCGAGATTTCAGTTCCCATAAGGATAACTCTGCGAGTTGAGAAAGAGCTCAACGTCTCGAATATTGCAATGATCGAAATTACTCGCATTTTTCGTAGCATCGTTCTTCCGCCCCGTTTGAAAACCCACCACAATATATCGAGGTTTCTCCAATTGATTTGAGGTTTTCATGACCCATGCGTGCTTTGAGGTTACAGGTAGTAGCGGATATACTCGTACAATTCCCATGTACGGAAGCTGATAGGAATAGGTGTATCTTTGGCAATATAGTTCAACAACTGAATTTTTCGTTGATTCGAAACCGTAACGTATGGAATCATCCGAACAAGTTTCAGCATAGAAATTTTGAACTGTTCCGGAGCCCCCTCGATGAGTGTCTGTAGAACAGCGTTTGTGTCAGTATTTGCTCTCGTAAGAATCAACTCGTGCTTGGCGTTCACGATAATTCTACGATAGTCCTCAGCGAAACCTAGCAGCAAACTCAGTGGTATGGAGACGTCAAAGTAGCCATTTTCATCGGTTATCTCATTGTCGTTGTGGATCCAACCGGCGTTCTCCAGCATAGGTCTCTGACTAGGAGCCTGTGATATATAGTTCTTCATAAGCGTTGTAAGTCCCACATTTTCATTTCGGTCGATCTCAACTGCATTCAGTTCGTAGCGTATATCCTCGAACAAATGACAGATGGTATTATTAACTAGCTTTGTAGCGGTAACAGGCGTTCGTCCGTCTGCCTTGGTCAATCTTCCGTACACGTGTAGCGAGCTTCTGCTCGGCAGCAAACACAAATCCTGATGTTGAACGGCGAAACGGATTTCATCGTTATTTTCGAAGCTCGTTGAAGCAAACGGTTGGTGCGCGTGAGTCTCGTAGTGTGCAACCGACTCGTCAAAGACAATTGGTTTTTTGTATAGTTAGGATCTCCTCCATGGTACGAAGCAGACTACTACGATACAGCAGAAATTCACTTGTACTTTCCGAAAATTTGTTTTCCACGAACTCTGAGACCCAGACTCTTCAGGAATCGGATATTTTGAGGTTTTAGCTCCTTGAGAGGTGCGTGACGACTGTGCGTTCCCCGGCATGCTGACTCTCTTTTATAACTGTGACTGGCTTTGGTTTCAAACACTATACCCATTATGATTTCACATGCAGTCTTATCGTTACCAATTCACCTTGGAAATTGATTAACCGTCCGTCTTGATCCACTATTTTGAGCTGAAGATGATCTATTGCTCGGGCGTTGATCGGGAGGAAAATGACATTCGTCGGTACTTCGATGATCTTATATCCCGGTGGAGCGACAGGGAAAAATTCGTGAATGGTGTGAACTCATTGTTCGTTGACGTACGCACCGTGATGTTGCACTCGACTCGTAAGGAGTTAACTTTGAGAATGGTAACTGGCAAGTCGGATGTGTGAGTTAGATTAGCCTCGAGAATGCGTGGAGCGAATCCCAAGAGGCGACCGATAGAGTCAGCGGGTTGAAAATTTATCCAACGATCGCACTTGATTTCGCTGCACAGCGTATTGTTGTTGGCACGTAGACTGAATGAGATATTTCGCTGGGACAATACTTTCTGTAGATGATTCTCGATATCTTCAATTTCGTAGCTTCCAGTGGGTATTGTTATGACTTCGCTCTCTGCGATGTAAAGCTTGTTGTTCCCCTCGTCGATGTTAGGAATCGAGTTGAAGGTTAGCAATTGAACGAGTCCCAATGTATAATTTTTGAACGGTGACAGCTCGATCGGGGGAAAATAGTGGGCGTTCAGTATGGAGGATCTACCAGAAAGCGTTAATGTAAGCGAATCACTCATGGTGGTCGATGCTTGACTGGTGTTCTACGTAATACGCGAGTACGTTTTATAACAATCCACTTAAGAATTTCAGACACAGGTGTCCGCATATAACAGTATTATATTTTTGATATTGCTCATAATTGTACATTACAATGCTACCAACACTAAGATATTCCATCAGATCTTCAGGTGGTTGCAGATTTCCAAAGCTGTCAAAGTAAAAGACTTCGCGGTTCTTCTTTCTGTATGCAACCCAGTATGTACCAGGGCCGTCCTTATCATCAAGATTCACAATAGCAGCTTCGAACTTTCTAGGTCCACCCTTGGGCATATCGTTTCGCATATAAACTCCTCGAAAGCGTGGAATTTTCATAATCCTTGCATACTTTAGAAGATCGAGATCCGTGAGTGCTCGGTGTGGTAGCTTTACGCGTTTTTTTGTTCCAAATCTAGACCAAGACCCGTCTTGTATGGTTTCAGGTATAGTCCCTTACCCAAGGCAATTGCCTCCACTGTCTCATTATGACGTTTTCGCTCTTGCAATTTACGTTTTGCAGCGCTTGCATCGTTTACAGCTTTTGCGATACCAGCTGCTCCCCCTGCTAGAGCTCCGGTAGCGCTCAACCCAGCGAACAGAGGTATCAGAAAGGGTAAGAATCCCCCGATTTTGGTTGGTACAAGTAAAATGCGGGGAGTTTGCACCTTACTCCTACTTCCAACAGTTTTTACAGCTTCGCGTGCTCCGTGAAGAGCTGATTTAACGGGATCGGAGTTGCTGCTTGATCGCATGGAATCTCTCGCCGCTTTTACTATCCGCTTCAGAGAGACTTTTTTCTTCCTCCCACAGTAGATAAGCAATGAGAGTTCTGGACCACTACGTGTTAGTGCACACATACACACACCCACACATGCACACTTCGCCGTGTCCGTGTGACCTTCTGGATCCTTCTAGAAGCTTCCATGATGACGTCATCGTACTGACTCGAATTTTGCCAGGATATCAAGTTTCACCCTTTGTACATTGCCGACGGTATAAGCAATTCTCAGAATCATCGAGAGGAAAATAATTCCTAGAATTTCACGGCGTCTTCTGAAGTTTACCAGGGGTATCAGGTTTTGCACGAAACTGCCCTGTCGTAGAACGCAATTCCGAGAACTTCGTTCATGAGGCTTTGTAGGAAACCGCCTCCCCCCTGGCCTAGATTTCCGACTTCAAAGAGCCCGACTCCAGGAATAACAATCCTCGGCATCCACCCTTTGCGATCAGTGCGCAACTTTTTGCGACTCATAAACAATTCTCAGAATTCTCGTACAAGCCTAGTTCTTGGAATTCGCCGGCAGTTACGCAAAGTCCAACCGAAGAATAATAATTCCAGAAGCTTCTATGAGGCGGGGATTATTTGCTCGATAAACTCAACTTCTCCAGGGGTTTTGTGCATCGCGTAGGATATCAGATTTCATTCTTTGTACGAAACCGCATGAGTCTAGATTCCGAAATAATTCTTCGAAGAGACTCTGACTCCTCATTTAGATTGAAAGTATTAAATTACATCGTAAATAACTATATGATTATCACCACATACAACCTCTTACATATTTTGCTGAGGGTGATTCTAGAAGTTCCGACGGATGCTTGTATATAATAGTCGGATAGCATTGCGATGCACGCATCAATTGTTCATCTCTTCGAGTGGAAAGTTCAATCGACATGGAATCTGCAAAATGTCTTAGACTCATAGGCATCATGGAGGATGCTTATAAATTATTGGATCGAGCACTACCTCAAGAGATTGCAAAATGGGTCAAGTACGGGACCCGCAACATCAGACTCCTGAATACAATTTTACGCACCTCAGCTTTTACAGTTGGAGAGAAAGTACGGATTCAAACCACGATTTCACAGCTCAAGTCATTGAGTGAGAAATTCAAAGAGCGTCAACGGCGTGGTGCAGGAGTTGGTGCGCGAAAAGTGAGCGATAGAGTCAGGTGGAAAGATCTGGAATCAGTATTTCGAGGAAGAATAAGAACGGGCACAGTGATAAACCTTAGACATAAAGATTTGCGGTCTTTTCTTCACGACTGCAAAAACGTGACAGCCAGCCGGTTGAAAAACGCACTGCGGAGAGATGGAAATCTCAAAGTAAACGGAGTATTAGCCTGCAAGTTTCGCATAATGAAAAATGACGAATCTATAGTAGAAACGAAATACTTTAATACAAGAAACGAGATAGTGCTCCCATCGACGGATATGAAGAGGTGGTTTGACGAGAACATTACCGACAAGATGCTGACCAAGGTGGAGGATTTTCAGCAGAGAGATTCGGGTTGGACATTGGTGGAAATTGAGAATTTGATGATAAACATCAACCGTTTCGAACCTCTACGTGGCAGCTTGTCAACCTATAGTCCACTACCAGCAAATATTCAGGCAAAGAAAGCGGTTGTCAACATCCGGAATGAAGATGAGTACTACTTTTTGTGGGCCGTTACTGCAGCTCTGCATCCAGTTAAGGATCATGCAGATCGAACCAGTTCCTACCCTAGCTTCAGATCGGTATTAAAATATGATGGTATTGACTTCCCAATAGCTTTAAAAGATATCCCAAAATTCGAATTAATGAACAATTCATCCATTAACGTTTACGGTGTAGATATAGACGATAAGCAAAATGATATAGTACCGTATTATTTGAGTAAGAATATCTCTAGCATACCGACGGTTCATCTCCTCATGATTCAGAGTGATGCACATATGAACAGTTACAGCGAAGGTGATGATGATGATGATGAGTCTCAAGCAGTGTACCATTTCACTTGGATTAGAAATTTCTCATGATTACTCAGTTCACAGGTATCGAATCATAACGGTGAAATGCTGCAGTGTGACAGATGCTTGTGTCATTTTTACAAACAGAATTCTTTCGAGAAGCATGGACAAGACTGCATGAAAATTAATAAAACGAAAATGATTTTACCGAAAGGAGAGGATGAAATTTTTAAATTCAAAAATTATCGATTCAAGGAAATTGTCCCATTTGCCGTCTACGCAGATCTCGAATGTATTCTAGAATCTACTGCGAGTGGATCGCAAAAACATGTCCCACACAGCGCTGCGTACTATTTACACTGTGCTTTCGACGAATGCCTCTCAAAATTCAAATTATATCGTGGTAAGGACTGCATTGAATGGTTCGTGGAGGAAATGATGCATTTGGCCAGATTAGTTGGGTTTTATTTGAAACGTATCGTACCGATGGAGCCGTTGAACGTTGAACAAGAGCGCAATTTCCGCGAAACTATAATTTGTCATATTTGTGAAAAACCATTTGCTCAGGATGATGTTAGACATCGCGATCATTGCCATTTTACGGGCAAGTATCGGGGTGCTGCTCATCCGGGGTGCAATATAAATTACCAGAAATCTCATGACATTCCTGTTATTTTTCACAATTTATCGGGTTACGACTTGCATTTCCTCATCAAATCTCTCGCCACTCGGTATGGCGGTTCAGTGAAACTTTTACCGGTGAACAAGGAAAAATATATATCGTTTACCAAGAACGTTGAAGACACAAATGTAAACTTGAGATTTATCGACGCGTTCAGGTTCATGGCGAGCAGTATTGAGAAGCTTGCATCATATCTGAGTGACGCCGATAAGTCAATTACGCGCTCTCAGTGTAATAATGCTGAGAAATTTCTACTCTTAACGCGAAAAGGCGTCTTTCCGTATGAGTATATTGATAGTTGGAGTAAACTCGATGAACCGAGTTTACCTCCTAGAGAAAATTTCTATTCAAAATTAAATAATGCCGGGATTTCTGAGCAGGATTATGAACACGCGGAGAAAGTTTGGGACATTTTTGGGGTACAAACCCTGGGTGAATATTCAGATTTGTACCTCAAAACTGACGTTCTTCTATTAACTGATATTTTTGAAAATTTCCGGCGTAAATGCTATGCGACTTACAACTTGGACCCTCCTCTGCATTATTACACTGCTCCGGGGCTCGCTTTTGACGCTATGCTCAAGTGTACCGATATCGAGCTGGAGCTTTTCACTGACCCTGAAATGATACTCTTTATCGAAAAAGGTATTCGCGGTGGTGTAGCTCAATGCTCCAATCGATACGCTAAAGCTAATAATCGGTACATGGGTGAGGATTTCGATCCGAGCAAAGATGAGTCCTATTTGATGTATTTTGACGTGAATAATTTGTACGGTGCGGCTATGAGCCAGTATCTACCATACGCTTCATTCGAATGGGTGGATTGTGAAGTTAATATTCTGAATGTTCCCGATGATTCTCCAATAGGATACATCCTTGAAGTCGACTTGGAATATCCTCGGAAGCTTCACGAAATACATAAAGATTTACCTTTGTGTCCGGAACAACTAGCGCCACCGCACTCTAAAAATTCGAAACTCATGACCACACTTTTTCCAAAAAAGAAATACATTGTGCATTACCAAAATTTGAAGCAGAGCTTGAATCCAGGATTGAAATTAGGCAAAATTCATAGAATGCTGAAACTTCGGCAATCTCCTTGGTTGAAAAAGTATGTAGATTTAAATACTGAGTTACGGAAAAAGTCTAGTAACGATTTCGAGAAAAACTTTTTCAAGTTAATGAACAATGCAGTTTTCGGTAAGACTATGGAGAATGTCAGGAAGCAAAAAGACGTCAAATTGGTCACGAGATGGGACGGTAGATATGGAGCTAGAGCTCTCATAGCAAGACCAAATTTCCATAGCTGCACCGTATTCGATGGCGATGATGATATGGTGATTGTGGAGATGAATCGCGTAAAGTTAAAATTTAATAAACTTGTATACATTGGATTCTGTGTATTAGATATCTCAAAAACTTATATTTATGATTTTCATTATTATTATATTAAAGATACCTTCGGTGATAGAGCCAAATTATTGTACACTGACACGGACAGTCTTTTATACCACTTTTCCGTTCCTAATATTTATGATTACATCAAACGTGATTGGCCTAGATTTGATACATCCGACTATCCACTGGATAATGTATACGGGGTCCCGTTAGTAAATAAAAAGGTTTTAGGTCTAATGAAAGACGAGGCCGCTGGTAAAATTATAAGAGAATTCGTTGGCTTGAGAGCGAAATTATATGCATTTAAAACTTTAGGGGAAAAAGATAAGAAAAAGGCTAAGGGGGTGAAGGGATCCGCTTTGAAAACTATACAATTCAATGACTATGAAGTCTGCCTTCGTAATCATCAAAATTTATCAAAATCTCAATATTTAATTAAGAGTAAGAAACATGATGTACATACGATTAAACAAACTAGAATAGCATTAAGTTGGTTAGACGATAAGCGAATGATTCTACCTAAAACTACTGATACTCTTCCATGGGGTTATAATAAATAAAGATCACACATTATATATTCTTCAAAACACATTCGTTGGATTTTATTTCAAAAACCTTACAAGTCAGATCTATCTATCCAACTATTGTGCGAATTATCAAAACCCAACCATTTTACAAAGAGTTTCGGCCCCCGTTTCTTGAGCACCTTCTCTACAAGAAAGATGTCGTGATTTTTGGCTTTCAGAAGTTCCTCCTCGTAAAAGCCGCCGGCAACGGGTTGTTCCTGATAGTCTTTGAGCTTGTACGTCACCGGATTCGTATTAGCTATTTGAACGATTGTAAATATTTCAGTTGTCCAATTTAGCGTATAACCTTTCTCGAAAACGTTTTTATATTTGCTGATTCGAACCCTGTCCCCAGCTTTGAATTTCGGAGTTTGAGCAGGTTTTACTCGAACTTTCTCGTATATTGTACGTAACAACTCTTTCTCATTCTGAGGTGAAACGTCCTTTGGTTTCATGCGTATGGTTTGATGTTTAGTGTTATTGTAATCTGATACCACAGCAGATAAGATGCCGAGCCACTTGTAATTCCCTTGCAGACAAAACTGCTTCCACATCTTATTTTTGAGCGTACGATTGAATCGTTCGCAGATAGATGCCTTTAGATTACTAAAGGTTGAGTATAGTTTAATACCATATCGCTTCATGAGAGATTCGAAAATGGAATTGCCAAACTCGGTACCTCTGTCAACGTGGAGATTTTTCGGTACACGGCCCTGGCTGAGTATAGATTCTATCGCAGCTGTCACGTCTTTGCCTGTTTTACTCTTCATTGGCACGGCCCACGCATACTTTGAAAAGATATCGACGATAGTAAGCATGTACTTGTGACCCTTATTTACCTCCGCGTATGAAGTCATATCAACGAGATCGGCTTGCCAGGTCTGGTCTATACCACGAACGTCCACGCGCCGACATTGATAATTTTTCCTCGCTGGTTTATGCAGCTCCTCCACGAGCTCCAGTTTCTTCTCGTCCATTTGCCAGTGTTCTCACTCTGCCCGCCAACTCAAAAATGACCTGAGAATTGCGAATCGCCAAGTTTTGTCCAGTTTTGATATAAACACCACGGTTTTGCAGAGCTTCCATTATTGTGGTCTCTATTGCGCGTATCATTGAATTGTTACTATGGATTTCGTTTTGCAAAGCTTCACTTTCTTGTAGCATGAAATTCAGAGTGACAGCGTCATTTTGCAGAACAGGATTGGCAATACTGCAAAGTCTTTTATTTTTAATGTTATAATTCCCATCAACGGTGAATTTAAATCCAATTCCAGGAGGGCCGCGACTGCTTGCAGCAGTTCCGCTCTTCTCCAACTGACGTCCAAACACATCCACGCTCATTTTGGGAATGATTTGATGACGATGAGACGCGGCCTAATAAATAATTCCAGCTTCGCGTAATTCTTCGAAGATGGTGATGATTTCATTCGAATGATTCGAGTTCCCAGCTGCCTGTGAAGCTAGGAGCAAACGAAGACGATCCACCAGCTCATTGGGGTCATTGCAGAAAACGTAATCTATTCTTTGGTGTCCCTGATCAACCATATACTCGGGTAGAATACCGCTGCCTTTACGTTTTTAAGCTTTTGGAGGTGAAATTGAGAACATTTGCGCAATGAAATTTTTGTACTTGTGATTCTTGATATCGCGGATAGATATATCAGCTCTATAATACTTTCGATGCGCATTCGTTGCAATGACAATTTTTTTATAATTTTCGATATCATTCGAAGTTACGTAGGTCTCATCAGGCATTCTTTTGAATAACAATTCAAATAAGCCCTTGGTATTAGAGTAACGGGCATCGCCTATACGAATATGATCACTCTCAAAGTCTATCGGTGAATCGCCAATCATCAACTTATCTCCGGCAAGTTTGCGTACACCATAGCTATTATCAAGATCATGCTTTCTACTCTCATCTCGTAACACATTGAGATATACGTTCGGGAATTCATCAGAGGGCTTTGCAGCACTTGGTACAATAGTTGTATTCGCTTCATCCTCATCTTCCTCGTCAGACGTGAAGTAAGCATCTTCATCTTCTTTCGGTCGAATAGTTTCATCTTCAGTTGGTTCCACTTCTTCTTCTTTCTTCATAGGTTTCACTTCTTCCTTGATAGGATTGGTAGCGTTGGAAACCTTTACCAATTGTTCCAGTGGTGCAATGACCGGTTTGAAAACATCGTTTATTGCCTGCTCGGCAACCTCTCTACCCGATTTTATCATTCTGTGTTTTTGCCGAATTGCAGCACTTGCTTTGACAATGTGATGCAAAACCTCTTTTTGTACGCGGATTTTCGTACCTTGCATGTTGACGCAGCTGTGTTAGAAACTCTACTAACTCCATTCCGACGAATATTTAGCATTTATTACTTGTTCAGGTTCACGAAAGTGTCAAATCCCTTCCTATATCGGCCCTCATTCATCTCGCTATCCTTGTCAATCACCACGAGCCCGTACTAATCGCTGTTCCAGCATGCAGAACACAAATCTTTGAATTGTGTGTAAGTCATATCGGTATTCACATGATCGTTGTATATGTGCCTCAAATTCATTTCATCCTGCTTGAACAAAACTAGTAGATTGGTATTGTCACGAACAAGATGTTTGGGGATGCGTGCGTACGTCTGACAGAGATAGAAGCAATCCACCTTTTTGTGTCGTCCCATGCAGAAGAAAGCCCTGATATTATCCTGCTTCTCACACGCCACGTCATCGAAAACTATTATCGAGTTGGGTAGCGCATTATCTGGTTCAACTACTTCGTCATGCTCGTTGAATGGAAAATACTCATCGCCATCTATATTTTTGAGTAATTGCTCCAGGAATCTGTACTTGGGTTGATTCAACGACTTTGAGTAGATATAGACGTTTTCAAATCTCAATCCATTCGGATGTGTTATGAGAGTCAGCAACGCATTATTTTTGCCGCAGTTGGATGGTCCACAAAATACCGCACGTACGCTGTTCGGTAACAAATCTCCGTGTCGTTTTTCAGTCTTCACGTTCCGCTGCATGAAGTGATCGAAATTCACTACAGGTAGCTTGGTCGACTGTGTCTTGAACCTCATCTTGATTTAGACTAACGTGAAACGTTATAAATGCCACTTTTATAAATATTTTTCCTCAGTCACGTACAGAACGTTGAAATGATCGTGCACAAGTCAAAAGCATCCAGTCAAAAGCGATCTGTGAAGAAGAAGGGACGCTGCGGAAAAGGCTTGCTCAATCGGCTCATTAACAATCTTCCAGTAGAATTGCACTTACCCGGGTATCAATACTGCGGGCCTGGAACTGAATTAGCGAAAAGACTCGCGCGCGGTGATCCTGGCATCAACCCCCTTGACGTGGCTTGCAAGGAACACGATATTGCCTATTCCCAGAATCGTGAAAATCTCGAGGCTAGAAGCGTGGCAGATAAGATTTTAGCAGAGAAAGCTTGGCAACGAGTTTCCGCTAAAGACGCAAATTTTGGTGAAAAAGCGGCTGCCTGGGCTGTAACGAGTGCAATGAAAGCCAAGGTGAAGCTTGGTATGGGAATTCGGCGACCGAAGACTGCATTAAGAAAAGTTATCGATGAAGCTAAACGATCTATAGCACCGGGTAAGACCGCCAAAGTTGCCATCACGTCAGCATTGAAGGGTGCGCGAGGAGCCGTTAGAAAGGCAGGCGGTAGACGCAATGTGCGCTCTCCTCGAATCCTTCCACTACCAACCAAAGTGGGGTTTTTTTTTACCGTTTCTCATCCCCCTTTTTGCCGGGCTCAGTGCTACCGGTGTGTTAGCTGGTGGTGCAGCAGGCATCGCGAAGGCGGTGAACGATGCCAGCTCTGCCAAGCGGCAGCTAGAAGAAAGTCAGCGCCATAATAAAACTATGGAAGCTATCGCGTTAGGCAAAGGACTTCACTTGAAACCATATAGGAAAGGCTTGGGTCTAAAACCTAAATATCTAAATCTAAAACCATATATAATCCGCCAAAAAACTGAAAGTGACGCTACCGCAGCGAGCGTTAACTGATGCGGATCTGTTGAAGTATGCAAAAACTTTGAGAATTCCACATTTCCGTGGCGTCTTCATGCGAAACGATTTACCACGGAGCGGACCGCGCAAACGGCAATCATCAATCTAGATGATAAAGATGGCCCCGGCACACATTGGGTTGCATACAAAAAAAATTGGTGACAACGTCGTTTACTTTGATAGTTTCGGCAATCTTCAGCCACCATCGGATCTTGTCAGATACCTTGGTGCTGTTAGCGTCAAATATAACCATGAAAGCTATCAAGCCTATGACACGGTTGACTGTGGCCACTTATGTCTCAAGTTTCTCTGTGGCCAGTTGGACCTATATAAAGATAGCATGTAATTCTACGAAGTCAGTTTGATATTCGCAGTCATGGATGATTCATTTACCTTAACTATATGGGGGAACTCTTCTGTTCTTGAGGCCCAATACTTTCCACCGATTGAACTGTCTCCTTACAAAAATTATACCCTAGGCCTCGTAAATTGTTAACCTTCAATTCGATTCCTAATATAGACGTAGGACACAATAAGATTTATGTGGGTGAAGAAGCAGTTACTATACCCACCGGCAGTTATGAAATAGAAGATATCGAAAGCTATGTACAGGGTGTGCTGATAAATAAAGGTATAAATATTAACATCAAACCAAACAATAACACGCTACGAAGCGAAATCGAATGAAATCACCCTGTGAATTTCGAACCAAGCGATTCTATAGGCAATCTATTAGGCTTCACTCCACGCGTTCTGCAAGCAGATGAAATTCACGAATCTGACCTCCCTGTAACTATTCTAAAAGTAAACGTGTTACGAATCGAATGCAATATAACATCAGGTGCCTACATCAACGAGCGCAAAGTTCACACAATCCACGAGTTCTTCCCCGTTGTTCCACCAGGATATAAGATTATTGAAGTGCCGTCCCACGTCATTTATCTTCCGGTCACCGTGAAGACTACAGATCATATTCAGCTGCGCATCGTCGATCAAGACGGCGATTTGGTTAATTTTCGTGGAGAAATTATAACTATAAGGTTGCATGTCAAAGCTCAGTAATGGGAATCGTTTATAACAGGAAGGTTGGCGGTAGTTATAATAATATACCAGGATGCCTCGATCAAGCCAGTCGTCACCCGATTTTCAACACGTTAACACGTCAAAACGTGCTGCTTCTGACAAATCTAGGCCTCAAGGTCAAAGCTTCTGGGCAAAGAATTTTCGTAAAGTGAAACGTAGATTCCTCTGCATTTGCATCGTCTGTTACATACCATGGAAGAGGAAGTATTAAATATTCAGACACCCGTTATTTTTGACGAATCTATCGCGCACTACGAGATTCACGCACACAAACCGTATGCGTCGTCGTCGTTCAATAACAGTGATGAGATTCGTATCGCTGTCCAGCATCAAGACCTGTGTTTACTACCGAGCAAGAGTTCGCTGCATGTGTATGGCAAGATAACCAAGGCCGATGGAAGCGTCGCGAGCTCGACTCTCGTCACCAACGCTGTTTGTCACCTGTTTGAAGAACTAAGATATGAAGTAAATGCCATAGAAATTGATAGGAGCAAGAACGTGGGCCTCACAAGTCTCATGAAGGGTTACGCTTCTCTAAACCCCTGACAGAATTTGCTACTGGAAAATGCTGGGTGGCTTGATGTGACAGAAAATCGAAAATTGACAGATGCCTCCGGCTATTTTGATGTGTGTATATCGCTGAATATGATTTTGGGTTTCGGTGAAGACTATCGCAAGATCATCGTCAACTCTAAACATGAGCTGATTCTGACACGTTCGAAAAGCGATACGAACGCGATTTTACCGACTGGAGAGGAAGAAATCAAAATCCAAATCGATAAAGTCGAATGGCTCATGCCATACGTGCGACTCTCGGATCAGCGAAAAGTACAACTGTTGAATTTCATCGAGAAAGATGCACCGATTCCCATGAGTTTTCGAAGCTGGGAATTATACGAATATCCCCTACTCCCCACCACCTCAAAGCACGTTTGGACTGTGAAGACGTCGACTCAGCTGAAAAAACCTCGATACGTTATGCTTGGTTTCCAAACTGGACGGAAGAACAATGCAACCGAAAATGCTAGCCATTTCGATCACTGCAATATCACAGATGTTAAACTGTTCCTGAATTCGCAATGCTACCCGTACGGAAACCTGAACCTCGATATAAGTCACAACCAGTACGCTTTGCTGTACGAGATGTACGCAAACTTTCAAGCTTCCTACTACGGTAAAGACCCCGAACCGTTGCTGAAAAAGAGTGAATTTCTACAGTTTGCACCCCTGTTCATCATTGACTGTTCAAAGCAAAACGAGTCGCTCAAGTTTGGATCGGTGAATATCCGTCTTGAGTTTGAATCAAGAGATAATTTCCCTGCCAATACGTCGGCATACTGCTTGATCTTGCATGATCGTATAGTTGAATATAACCCTATCAGTGGTGGGGTGAAAAAATTGGTATAAAACCCGTGCACAAAAGCTGTACAAATGAGTTCACTTCGCGATGGAGTTCATAGTCGATCTACAAGGCTTCAAAATATCCCGCGTTGGATTCAGAGTAAAGGAGCTAGCCTTTATCCTGCTTGATGATGAAGAAGAGCAGCCCTCAAACTTTTTATTTCAACCATCATTTAAGTGGGATCTGCTGTCAGCTAAGCAGAAGAGTGAAAATTTGTGGCTGGAGCGAAATTTTCATGGTTTGATGTGGGACTCTGGTGATGTACGATGATGTGAAAAAGATTCTCGCAGGTCTTGCGAATAGCTCTGCAAAAATCTATGTAAAGGGGCTACAAAAGAAGAACTGGCTACAGTGCTAATTTCCTGAATGTAGTCGTTGCAAAATAATAGATCTGTTGGATCTAGGTTGCTCCGCATTGGAAAAATTGAAGGAAGCAGCAAGAACTACCAGCTGTACGCATCATAATATTCTAAATTTTAACTGTGCTGCTCAAAATGTAAAACTATTGAAAAATTGGTTATTAGCGCATCGTATTGCAAACTTGGGTATCGATGAGCCTGATGCATCGACATCACAAAGAATGAGTCTGTGTCATAATTGTCAAGATCCGATTCACCTTACCTAACTAATCCTAATCTTACCTACCTGAGGATTGTATATTTAATTACTAACCTTTTTCATGAATAAAATATTTTTCATAAATATGTGTCTGAATCTTTATAACCACACATTTTTAAGGTTCAGCCGTAGCTAACGGTCAGAATATAAAGATAAAAGATTTGAAGATCTCAAACTTTAGCATAAAGAGGATGATTTCCAATAAATATTCAAGGTTATTCCTCTCGGCTGTAATTCTAGGAACTCTCTTCATCTCAAAAAGATTCGGAGAATCGTCATGAAATCCGATATATAGGAGGAAGCTTCTGGAATCTTAGGGGCGATCGCATTTCGAATGATATTCATAAAGTTATTCATCGGCGATGATTCCAAGAACTCTGAGAATAATATGATTATTTCATCTACTAAGGTTATTCTTAACTAACTTTGATTCATGGGTACACATAGTTTTTTGATAATTATTTCAGTTTTTTGATTCGAATTACACGAATGAGTTGATCCTTTTTGAAATTTTTCATAAAGGTAATAGTTGACAAAATTTATAGATAGAGTGAATATAGCAAACTATTGACATACTTTATGTATCTGAAATTAGTTCATTATGAAAAGTATTTATTCAAATTCATAAGTAGATCGAATTTATAGTAAATTATTATCATATTTGAATGAATGAAGTGAGTTCATTGTTGAAAATCAAAATTTTTTTTCTTGAATAAAAAAATAGGGTACAATAGTATGATAATTAATCGCATGATAACATATCTTCATGTATGGATTTAGTTACACATAATTGAATTCGATCTGATTAAATTGGCCACCGAGGTAGCGCATCTGAAGTCTATTCTCTTCGCATGCTTCAGTCGTCTTCTTCAACAGATGACTGTCATCGTTCAAGATCTTAGCCATCCGGGCAGGTAGAAATACCGAAAAGCTTTCTTTCACGTTAGCGATTATCCTGACGCCGTATTTGGTTTTAACTTGACGCAAGTTCGTAATTTGCAAATCTTTGGATATTTCCAGATCCCTCAATTTTTTTATTGGTCGATATTCTTCCAGTCGACCAACCTTATTGATTTTGGTGAAATCCATGGTATCTTTTTTATTATATATTGCGATACGAAGATTAGAATTTTACTTGGCTTCTTTCACACGCTTCTTCCACTATTCACTTTAAATTTATATTTCTGAATTTTTTTGTGAGGTTATTTAGATTCGACTTGGCTTCAATCAAATGTTTAACTTCTTCGATATTTTTGAGCAGTACCTCAATTCGTACTCGTAGTTCACGCTGCTTCAGAGTGGTTAGACTCATTCGAGAAATAATTGCTTAGTGATGTTCAGATGTGAAATTTTCTCTTTTTATATCTCTACAGCCCCACTAATTTTGCAGCTGGAATGCAGCTTCTAGAACAATCTTTTGTACATTCGTTCGGGATCTTCATCTCGAAATTTCGATTCAAGTGGCAGTTGTAACGGAAATTTCTAGCAAATGGTGATTACACCGCATGATTCTTGGGACTGTTTGTTTGATACATTTTTGTAGGAATTGAGTTATCCATGGGAGTTTGCAGGACTTCTCAAATTTCAGATAATATTGAAGTCGGTTGCAGTTATTCCAAGAACTATTGATGATAAAAATTTCAGAGGATTCCAAACTTTAACGTGAGAGTAATGAAATCCGATATATAAGCGGAAGCTTCTGGAATCTTAGGGGCGATCGTATTTTGAATGATATTCAAAAAGTTATTCATCGGCGATGATTCCAAGAACTCTGAGAATTGTTTATGAGTCGCACAAAGTTGCGTACTGATCGCGAACGGTGGATGCCGAAGATTGTTATTTCTGGAGTCGGGCTCTTCAAAGTCGGAAATCTAGGCCAGGGGGGCGGTTTCGTACAAAGCGTCACGAGTGAAGTTCTCGGAATTGCGTTCTACGGCAGGGCAGTTTCGTGCAAAACCTGATACCCCTGGTAAACTTTAGAAGACGCCGTGAAATTCTAGGAATTATTTTCCTCGCGATGATTCTGAGAATTGTTTATACCGTCGGCAATGTACAAAGGGTGAAACTTCATATCCTGGCAAAATTCGAGTCAGTACGATGACGTCATCATGGAAGCTTCTAGAAGGATCCAGAAGGTCACACGGACACGGCGAAGTGTGCATGTGTGGGTGTGCGTATGTGTGCGCTAACACGTAGTGGTCCAGAACTCTCATTGCGTATCTACTATTATTGCTTCTATCTTTTTCATTACGCTATGTCGGAAAACAGGGAAATTAGGGACGTTATTCGCAGAGTCATGCGCGTCGCGAGAGAGGTGAACCCCCGAGCTGTGCGCTCGTACAACGATCGCTGGTTCCGACAGCTACCAAATTTAACAACCTCGGAGCTGTTAGATCACCTGAAGATCATCCTGGCGGCGTGCAACGAAAGAGTGATCGGCAGAATGTACGACGTAGATGCATTTCGCCGCTTGTGGCCATGCATACGCGTGGCTGTAAAAGTATTGTGCGAACGGAGAACCACGAGCTACGCGTTTGTGTACAAGCTGATACGTGAGTACAGACGGTATTCGGGTAAGTGAATTTCCTAGTTTCCATTTTCTCACGGTTGACTCGATGGTTGTTGTGTCATCACGTAGATTGAATGATCGATTGATTGCTTAGCATACGAGCCCCTGACCCCCGAAAGGATGGGTACGGAATCGGAGGACGAGCTTCTGTGCCAGGCAGTCGAGCGGTGCGAGAGGCTCGAAGAGGCTCGGCAGCTGCGTGCAGCAGCCGGGTACTGCGAGCGAGCAGACGAAATCGCGAGTGGTGGTGAACGTGTCGACCCCCAGCATCCCGATACAACCCGTAGCGGTGAAGTTATACCCGAATCTTCCGGTAAGTAACAGTCACCAACGCTCACGAGCGCGTGCATTTCGCGTGTGTGTGCATGTGTGTGTGTGTGTATGTGTGTGCGAGCGCAACCCAGTTTCGTATTTTGCTCCAATTTCGTATCTGAAAGCGGTTTTTTCTTTTGGGGTGTCGATAGATGGTGATATTCTTTGTGCGGACAGCTCTGATGAGAACGACGACGGCGACGATGAGCCGGTCGTTATCGCAATCTCAACGATGCGGTCGCCTTTTTTAGTTTTACTAGCGAGATATATTTGTTCATGTGGCACTACTCGTGAATTGAAACGAGTGGTTAAATAAACAAAAAGAAAAAAATCGATTCAAACTCACATCAAACGTGATATCGTTGCACCTTCTTAACCAGACCAACACATGAGAAATCCGGTGTGGGTGTGTGTGCGTGTGTGGGGGGGGTGTGTGTGTGTGTGTGTGTGTTCGTCTAGGGAGTCGACAACCACGCATATAATTAATTGTCGGTGGTATCAGGGTACACAGCCGAAGCGTTCGAACACCCCGAAACCCCGGGCGTCATCGGGGTCGCAGGTACATCAGGGCTGCAACAAGGCCGCGGAAAGAAGCGGGAAAGAGCTGGGAACACGGAGGGAGACGCTCGCACACAATCACCCAGTACAAAGTTCATCATTACCGACGAGACGCGGAAATATTACCGTAGATTCAAATGCACGGGGCACGTGATCACTTTGAAAATTATAACACCTCCAGCGACGGTCGACCCGATAGCTTGGCTCGAGGAAGCGATCGGCGGTATCTACGATTATTGCACGCGAGACATTTCAGACCCCTCAGAATACCTAGGTTTCAGGATCGACGCCCCCTCGTTTGCACACGGACCCCCGGGATTGTCGCTTCGGCCGATCCGCGATTGCCATGTGGAGAATATCTGGAATCTGTTGTTCGGCGTGACGCAGAGCGCGACGGGCCTCGCTATAGATGATGCCTTTCGGGTCAGCGTGACGCGTGTCAGCAGTATTGTCGGCGCCGGCAGGAAAAGTAAACCTCTTACAAACGAGGAGGGGCAAAAACGGTCGCTTCCAGAAATACCGCGGGATAATCTGTGCTTACCGCGTGCGTTAATAGCATCGCGCGCATATATCCGGAAAGATAACGCTCCGGGGAATGCTGCAGAGCTGAGCTGGTCGGCTGTGAGACGCGCAGGTTCCGTGCTTCAAAGGCAGGCGGCTCAGGCGTTGTGCAAGGAGGCTGGTGTGCAAGCACCCGAAGAAGGTTGCGGCATGCGCGAGATCTCGGCATTTCAAGACCGCCTCGCGAAGGAGGGTTTAGCTATTTTGGTGTATGATTTCGATACTTTCGGTCACGGCGGGGATCTTATCTACAACGGTGAACGGGTGGTGACCGAGCGGGGTAGGTGCATCGACGGTCGATTGCATATTTTGTATCATCCTCGCGGGAATCATTACAAGCCCATACTGAGCCTCACAGCGGCAGCGGCTAACAGATGGTTTTGCGCACCGTGTAACGTTGCATACCGCCACGCCGGGGACCACAAATGCGCGTACAGGTGCTCCGGTTGCGTCGGCGCGCCGCGATGTGACCCTACGGCCGAACGTTTGCGGTGCGTAGACTGCGGTCGTTGGTTTTTCGGTGAAAAAGGCCTGCAAAGACACCGACTCGTGAAATCGTTTAACACCCGTAAAAGCGTGTGCGCTGCTTTGCAGATGTGCGGTGGGTGCGATCGATTCGTCGATCGCACGAAACGCGCACACTTCTGCGGCAAATCGTACTGTCGGTCGTGTGGGTCCGTACAACCCGTCAACCATCAGTGTTACATGCGCAGAGTAGAGCGAGATTGCGAAGACGCGAAATATGTGTTTGTACTTTACGATTTTGAAACGCAGCAATGTGACACGCTCGGTGGTAACGGGGATGCGAGCCTGCATGTACCGAGCTTGTGCGTAGCCCATCAAACGTGCAGCGCGTGCATACAGGAGCCGGACATACGCACACCCTGCCCAAGCTGCGGTCTCGTGCGGGAGTTTATTTTCAAAGAGAACCCTGTGAGACAGCTGGTCGACTTCGTCACGAGGGACGTAAAAGCGTTTAAGAAAATTATATGCATAGCGCATAATGCCAGAGGGTTCGATTCACAATTTATATTATGTCACCTGGTGGAGCAGAACCGCGATCCCCCACGAATCATTCTAAACGGTAGCAAGATCGTGTTGATGGATTCGGGTCATACGCGGTTTCTAGACTCTTTAGCGTACATGCCCATGGCTTTTGCCGCCTTACCGAAGGCGTTTGGACTCGCCGCGGATTTACGCACGGGTTACTTTCCACACCTTTTCAACACCCCGGAAAATCAAAATTACAGAGGTCCGTTACCACCCGCGGAGTTTTAATCCCCCGATAGCATGAACGCAGCAGGGCGAACGACTTTTTACACCTGGTACAAAGAGGCTGTGAACAGAGCCCACGTGTTCGATTTTGAAACCGAGATCGTGGATTATTGCCGGAGCGACGTCGACATTCTCCGGAGGGCCTCCGTAGCTTTGAGAAATATTTTTCTAGATTGCGGTGACGTCTGCCCGTTCACGCGCAGTACCACGATAGCGTCGGCATGTTCGGTCGTGTTTCGGCAGAATTTTTTACAAGACCACACGATAGGTGTACTACCGACTGGAGGCTGCAGAATGGCTCATAATCAGTCTACACGCGCAATCTAATGGTTCGTGTGGAAGGAGCGTGAGTTGGCTACCGAGCTGATCCACGCCGCCCGCGGTCGCGAATACAGAATCCCGGAAACGGGTCGTCTCGTCGACGGTTATTACGTGGACGGGGACGGTGAGCGCAGGGTGTTCGAATTCCATGGTTGCTATTGGCACGGATGCCCGCGATGTCACCCGATCCAATCCGATACGTTGTTATCAAACGGTGGTACGATGCGAGCTCGATTCGAAGAGACCGAAGCGAAGACCGCGCGAATGACCGAACTCGGCTACAAGGTTGAGGAGATGTGGGAGAGCGATTTCAACAGGATTCTCGAGGTCGATCCGGAAATACGGGGGTATCTAAAACAACATCCTTTGATCGAGGCCGGCACAAGCGACTGTTTGAACCCTCGTGACGCGTTTTCCGGGGGCCGAACGGGTAACACCAAAAGGTATTACGAGACTGGCTGAGGGGAGGAAATACGTTATGTCGACGTATGCTCCTTGTACCCGTGAGTATGCAAGAACGGCCGCTATCCGATCGGACACCCGAAAGTCTACGTGGGCAGGGAATGCTCGTCATTGACCGGTGCCGAAAATACGCTCGACAACGTCGAGGGTCTCGTAAAATGCTTCGTTCTGCCACCGAGAAACCTCTATCACCCCGTATTACCCGTCCGGATGCACGGCAAGCTAATGTTCCCTCTGTGTCGCTCGTGCTGCGAGAACCTTCTGCAGACCGAGTGTCCGCACGATGACGACGAGGCGGCGCGACAACTTACCGGCACGTGGGTCTCGGATGAGCTGAAAAAAGCTATAGCTATGGGGTATAAAATTCTAGCTATTCTCGAGATCTGGCAGTACCCGATCACCGCGTACGATCCGATCACCAACCGCGGTGGTCTCTTTGCCGCGTACATAGGTACTTTCTTGAAAATAAAACAAGAAGCCAGCGGCTGGCCGAGCGAGTGCGTCGACGAGACAGCTCGAAAACGTTATATCACGGAATATGAGCAGGTCGAGGGTATACGCTTACAACGCGAGAGGATAACCAAGAACGCCGGTCTTCGCTCCGTTTCAAAACTTTGCCTCAACTCTTTTGGGGGTAAATTCAGCCAACGTGAAAACCTACCGCAGATTGTGGTGATACGAAGTCGTCAACGGTTGTTGGAGTTGTTGGCGAGCCCCGATACGGAGGTCTACGACGTTTTACCAGTCACCGACGATGTACATTACGCTAGTTGGGGTTATACGGAGAAAAGCCTCACACCGTCACCGCTAACCAACGTTGTCTTGGCTGCGTACACCACGGCTCAAGCGCGCCTTAAATTGTACTCGTATCTCGAGAAGCTGGATCGTCGCGTGTTATATTACGATGCAGATTTCGTTATTTAGACACGACAAAAAGAGAGCGACAACGAGTACGAGCCACCGAAGGGCAACTTTTTGGGCGATTTAACGGACGAACTAGCGGAATATGGCGAGGGTAGCTATATAAAAACGTTCGTTTCCGGTGGCCCGAAGTTTTACGCATTTTTGGTGCAGTGTGCAAACGGGGAGGTCTCCGGAGTGTGCAAAGTCAAGGGTATCGCCCTGAATTACCAGACGCGTCTGAAAATGAATTTCAATTCGATCCGAAGCATGGTCGTCGATGCGTCCGAGCCGACATACGTTGAGCGTCGAGGAATCCAGAGAACACCGCTTCACCAGGAATAAGTACAAGAACAGGAACAAGAACGAGAACGAGAACACAAATAAGAACAGGAACATGAACGGAAACAGGAATAAGAACAAGAACATGTACACGAACAAGAGTAAGAACAAGAGCGAGAACGAAAACATGTACAAGACACGAGTACAAGTTCAAGAACGAGGACAGGCACAAGAACAATAATGAGAACAAGAACAAGAACGAGAACAGGAATAAAAACGAGAACGAGAACACGAACAAGAACTAGAACATGAACGAGAACAAGAACAAAAACAAGAACACAAACAAGAACAAGAGCAAGAGCGAGAACAAGAACGGCAGCAAGGACAAGTACAAAAACAAGAACAAGTACAAGAACATGTACACGAACAAAAACAGAAACGAGAAGATGAGCATGAACAAGAACACGAACAAGAACAAGAACAAGTACAAGCACGTGTACACGAAAGAGAACGAGAACGAGAACATGAACAAGAACGCGAACAAGAACAAGAACAGAAACAAGAACAAGCACATGTACACAAAACAGAACAAGAACAAGAACATGAACGAGAACAAGATCGAGAACACGGACACGAACAAGAACACGAACAAGAACAAGAACACGAACAATAACAAGAACATGTACACGCACAGGAGTAAGAACAAGAGCAAGAACGAAAACAAGAACACGAACAAGTACAAGAACATGTACACGAAGAAGAACAAGAACTAGAACAGGAACAGGAACAAGAACAAGAACAAGAACAGGAACAAGAACAAGCACATGTACACAAAACAGAACAAGAACAAGAACATGAACGAGAACAAGAACGAGAACACGGACACGAACAAGAACGCGAACAGAAACAAGAACATGTACACAAACGAGAACAAGAACGAGAACAAGAACAAAAACAAGAACAAGAACAAGAACATGTACTTGAACGAGGACGAAAACGAGAACGTGAACAAGAACAAGAGCAAGAACAAGAACAAGAACAATAACGAGAACGAGAACAACAATAAGTCCAAAAACATGAACGAGGACAAATACAAGAACATGATCACGAACAAAAACAAAAACAAGAACAAGAATTAGAACAGGAACAAAAACGGGAACGAGATCAAGAACAAGAACAAGAACGAGAACCGGAAACAGAACAAGGACATGTACACGAACGAGAACAAGAACAAGAACAAGAACAATAACAATAACAAAAACATGTATACGATCAAGTACAAAAACGAGAACGAGAACAGGGACTAGAACATGAACATGAACAAGAACAAAAACGGTAACGAGGTCAAGAACACAAACAAAGACAAAAACGAGAACAAGAACAAGAACATGTACACGAACAAGGACAAGAACAAAAGCAAGACGAAAACATGTATAAGAACAAGTACAAGAACAAGAACAAGAACAAGAGCAAGAACAAGAACGGAAACAAAAACAAGTACAAGAACTAGAACAAAAACTAGGAAAAGAATAAAGTGAAGACAAGAACATGTACAAGAACTTGAACATAAACGAAAACAAGAAAAAGAACACGAACATCTACACACACAAGAACGAAAGCGAAAACATGAACGAGAACACGAACTGGAACAAGAACAAAAACAAGAACATGAACCACAACAAGATCAAGAAAAAGAACGGGAACGTAATCAACTACACGAACAAAAACGAATACAAGAACAAGAACGAGAACATGTCCACGAATACGAACAAGAACAAGAGCAAGAACGAGAACATGTACGGGAACAAGTACAAGAACAAGAACGAAGACAAGCGCACAAGAACAAGAACAACTACAAGAACAAAAACGAAAACAAGAATGAGAACGAGGACAAAAACGCGAACAAAAACTCGAACATGACCGAGAACAAGAACACGAACAATAACACGATCAACAACAAAAACACGAGCGAGAACAAGAACGGGAACAAGAACAAGTACAAACACAAGAACGAGTACAACAACATGTACACGAACAAGAACAGGAACGAGAACATGAACAAAAACTAGAACACGAACAAGAACAAGAACAAGTAAAAGAACGTGTACACGTACACGAACAAGAACAAGAACGAGAACATTAACGAGAACAAGAACAAGAACATGGACACGAACCAGAACAAGAACACGAACACGAACAGCATTGAGAACAAAAACGAGAACACGAACGGGAACAAGAACAGAAACGAGAACACGAACAAAAACAAGAACAGGAACACGAACGAAAGCAAGAACGAGAACGATCACAAGAACAAGAACGAAAGTACAAGCAAGAACAGAAGGATGAACGAGAACAAGAAAATGAACAGGAAAAGAAACAAACACATGTACACGAACAAGGACCAGAACAAAAACATGAACGAGAACGAGAACGAGAACACGGACACGACCAAGATCACGAACAAGAACAAGAACATGAGCAAGAACGAGAACGGGGTCAACAATGAGTCCAAAAACAAGAACGAGGACAAGCACAAGAAGATGATCACGAACAAGAACAAAAACAAGAACAAGAATAAGAACAGGATAAAAAAAAGGGGAACGAGATCGAGAACAAGCACAAGAACGAGAACAAGAACCAGAACAAGAATATTTACACGAAAAAGAACATGAACGAGACCATGCACAAGAAGACGAACGGAAACAAGAACAGGGACGAGAACAAGAACGAGAACACGGACAGGAACAGGATTGAGAACAAAACCAAGAACAAGAACCAGAACACGAACGAAAACAAGAACACAACCAAGAACAATCACAAGTACAACAACATGTACACGGACACGAACAAGAACGAGAACATGAACGAGAACAAGAACAAGAACACAGACACGAACAAGTACCAGAACACGAACACGAACAGGATTGAGAACAAAAACAAGAATAAGAACACGGACACGAACACGAACCGGAAAACGACCACGAACAGGATTGAGAACAAAAACAAGAACAAGAACAAGAACACGAACGGGAACAAGAACAGGATCGAGAACAAGAACGAGAGCAAGAACGAAAACGGTCACAACAACAAGGACAAGAACAGGAAGATGAACGAGAACAAGAACAAGATCAGGAACACGAACAAGCACATGTATACGAACATGAACAAGAACAACAACATGAACGAAAACGAGATCGAGAAAATGAACACGAACAAGAATGAGAACGGGATGAGAACGGAAACGAAAACACGAACAAGAGCAAGGACATGAGCAACAACGAGAAAGGGAACAACAACGAGTACAAGAACAAGAACGAGGACAAGCACAAGGTCATATTCAGGAACATGAACAAAAACACGAACAAAAATTGAAACAAGAACAGTAACAAGAACATGTACACGAACGAGAACAAGAACAAGAACAAGCACATTTACACAAAGAACAACAAGAACCAGAACATGAATGAGAACTCGATCGAGAACACGGACACGAACAAGAACACGAACACGAACAAGAACAAGTACAAGAACATGTACACGAACGAGAACCAGAACGAGAACATGAACGAGCACAAGATCCAGAACACGGACACGAACAAGAACACGAACACGAACACGAACAGGATTGAGAACAAAACCAAGAACAAGAAAACGAACGGAAACATAACAGGAACAAGAACAAGAATAAGTACAAGAACAGGAACATGAACGAGGACAAGCACACAAACAAGAACAGGAACATGAGCGAAAACATGAACACGAACACAAACAAGAAATAGCACATGAACACAAAAAAGAACAAGAACGAGAACATGAACAAGAACGAAATCGAGAACACGGACACGATCGGAAAACACGTCCAAGAACTAGAACATGTACACGATCGAGAACAAGAACACGAACAAGAACAAGAACAAGTACGAAAACATGTACACGCGCAAGAACAAGAACGAGAACACGAACGAGAACGAGAACAAGGAGAGCGACAAGAACAAGCACATGGAAACGAAGAATAAGAAGAACGAGAATATGAACGAGAACAAGATTGAGAACCCGGACACAAGCATGAACGAGGAGAAGAACTAGAACAGGTACACGAACAAGAAGAGGACCGAGAAAATGCACAAGAACAAGAACAGAAACACGAAGTAGAATAAGAACACAGCTAAGAACAAAAACGATTACAATGAAATGTACACGAACGAGAACACGGACGAGAACATGATCGAGAAGAAGAACAGGAACAACAACAAAAACAAGAACCGGAACAAGACCAAGCACATGAAAAAGAACAAGAACAAGAACACGAACACGAACAAGAACAATAACACGAACAAGAACAAGAACCAGCACGAGAACATGTACACGAACAAGAACAAGAACGAGAACATGAACAAGAACAAGAACGGAAACACGAAGTAGAACAAGAACACCAACACGAACAGAAACCAGTACAAAAACATGTACACGAACGGGAACGAGAGCGAGAACATAATCGAGAAAAAGAACAGGAACAACAGCAAGAACAAGGACAGGAACAAGACCACGCACATGAACAAGAACGAGAACAATGAAACGAACACGAACACGAACACGAACCAAGACAAGAACGAGTACGAAAACATGTACACGAACAAGAACAAGATCAAGAACACTAACAAAAACAAGAAAACGAACAAGAACAGGAACAAGATCGAGCACATGTACAAGAACATGGACAAGTACATAAATGAGAACCAAATCCAGAACACGGACACGAACATGAACAAGAACAAGAACGAAAACGCGAACACGAACTGTATCATGTACGCGAACAAGAACGAGAACGGAAACATTGACACGAACAAGAACAAGAACGGGAAGAAGTACAAAAACAGGAATCGGAACGAGAACAGAAACGAGAACAAGAACGAGGACAAAAACAGGAACACGAACAAGATGGAGAGCGAGAACAAGGACGGAAATGAAAACGAGAACGAAAACAAGAACCAGCACGAGAACATGTACACGAACAAGAACAAGAACGAGAACATGAACAAGAACAAGAACGGAAACAGGAAGTAGAACAAGAACACCAACACAAACAGAAACGAGTACAAGAAGATGTACACGAACGAGAACCAAAGCGAGAACATAATCGGGAAGAAGAACAGGAGCAACAGCAAGAACAAGAACAGAAACAAGACCAAGCACATGAACGAGAACGGAAACAAAAAAACGAACACGAACAAGAACGAGAACGAGAACATGAACGCGAACAAGAACTAAAACACGGACATGATCGGAAACAATAACAGGGACATGAACAGGAACAAGAACGAGAACAGCAAGAAAACAAATACATGGACACGAACAAGATCAAGAACATGAACATGAACGAGAACAAGAACGAGTACACGAACATGTACACGAACAAGAACAAGAACGAGAACCTGAACATGATCGAGAACAAGAACACGGGCACGAACAAGAACAAGAACACGAACAAGAACAAGAACAAGTACAAGAACACGAACGAGAACATGAACAACTACAAGAACATGTAATCGGACGAGAACAAGAACGAGGACATGATCTGAAACAAGAACTAGAACATGTATACGATCAAAAACTAAAACACGAATAAGATCAATATTGCGAACAAAAACAAGAACCAGAACTAGAACACGAACAAGAACACGAACATGAACATGAACACGAACAAGTACAAGAGCATGTACAAGAACGAGAACAATAACGAAAACATGATCGAGAAGAAGAACAGGAACAACAACACAAACAAGAACAGGAACAACAGCAAGAACACGGACAGGAACAAGACCAAGCACATGAACGAGAACGGAAACAAGAACACGAACACGAACAAGAACAATAACACGAACAAGAACAAGAACCAGCACGCGAACATGTACACGAACAAGAACAAGAACCAACACGCGAACATGTACACGAACAAGAACAAGAACGAGAACATGAACATGAACAAGAACAGAAACACGGAGTCGAACAAGAACAATAACACGAACAAGAACAAGAACCAACACGAGAACATGTACACGAACAAGAACAAGAACGAGAACACGAACTAGAACAGGAACAAGAACACGAACACGAACACGAGCAAAAACAATAACACGAACACGAACAAGAACCAGCACGAGAACATGTACACGAACAAGAACAAGAACGAGAACATGAACATGAAGAAGAACACGATGATGCACAGGAACAAGAACGAGTACTAGAACATGTATACGAACGAGAACGAGACCGAGAACACGAACTAAAACAAGAACGAAAGCACGGACACGAGCAAGACAAAGAAAACAAACACGAACAGAATTGCGAACAAAAACAAAAACAAGAACAAGAACACGAACACGAACGAGAACGAGAGCAAGAACACGAACGAGAACAAGAACAAGAACAAGAACGAGAATGAGTACAAGAATATGTACACGATCAAGAACAAGAACAAGAACACGAACGAGAACAAGAACACGAACAAGTACAGGAATATGTACACGAACAAGAACAAGAACAAGACCACGAACAAGAACGAGAACAAGAACAGGAACACGACCAGAACGAGAACAAGAACACGAACACGAACAAGAACAAAAACGGAAACACGAAGTAGAACAAGAACACCAACACGAACAGAAACGAGTACAAAAACATGTACACGAGCGAGAACAAAAGCGAGAACATAACCGAGAAGAAGAACAGGAACAACAGCGAGAACAAGGACAGGAACAAGAACACGAATGAGAACAGGAACACGAACACGAACAAGAACAACAACACGTACGAGAACGAGAACAAGAACCAAAACATCTACATGAACAAGAACAAGAACGATAACATGAACGAGAACTAGAAAAAAAACAGCAACAAGAACAAGCACATGGAAACGAACAATAACAAGAACACGAATATGAACGAGAACAAGATTGAGAACCCGGACACAAGCATGGACGAGGAAAAGAACTGGAACAGGTATACGAACAAGAACAGGACCGAGAAAATGCACAAGAACAAGAACCGAAACACGAAGTAGAACAAGAACACCAACAAGAACAAAAACGATTACAAAAACATGTACACGAACGAGAACAAGGACGAGAACATGATCGAGAAGAAGAACAGGAACAACAGCAAGAACAAGGACAGGAACAAGACCAAGCACATGAACAAGAACGAGAACAATCAAACGAACACGAACAAGAACACGATCGAGAACAAGAACGAGCACCAGATCATGTACACGAACGAGAAGAAGAACGAGAACATGGACTAGGACAAGAACAAGAATACGAATGAGAACAAAAACAGGAACGAAAACGAGAACAGAAACAAGAACGAGATCAAAAACGAGAACGGTCAGAAGAACGAATACATGGACACGAACACGAACAAGAACATGAACATGAACGAGAACAAGATCGAGAACACGGACACGAACAGGAACAAGGAGATGAACTAGGACATGTACACAAACGAGAACAAGATCGAGAACATGAACAAGAACAGAAACAAAAACACGAACGAGAACACGAACACGATCGAGAACAAGAACGAGAACATGAACAAGAACAAGAACGGAAACACGAAGTAGAACAAGAACACCAACACGAACAGAAACGAGTACAAAAACATGTACACGAACGAGAACGAGAGCGAGAACATAATCGAGAAGAAGAACAGGAACAACAGCAAAAACAAGGACAGGAACAAGACCAAGCACATGAACAAGAACGAGAACAATCAAACGAACACGAACAAGAACACGATCGAGAACAAGAACGAGCACCAGAACATGTACACGAAAGAGAAGAAGAACGAGAACATGGACTAGGACAAGAACAAGAATACGAATGAGAACAAAAACAGGAACGAAAACGAGAACAGAAACAAGAACGAGATCAAAAACGAGAACGGTCAGGAGAACAAGAACAAGAACACAAACAAGAATAGGAAGATGTAAGAGAACGAGTACAAAAACAGGAATGAGAACGAGCACATGTGCACAAAACAGAAAGAGAAGGGAAACATAAACGGGAACGAGATCGGAAACACGGACACGAACACGAACAAGAACAAGGACACGAACCAAAACAAGAACGAGTACGAAAACAGGTACACGAACAAGAACAAGAACAACAACACGAACAAGAACAAGAACACGAACAAGAACGAGAACGAGTACGAAAACATGTACATGAACAAGAACAAGAATAACAACATGAACGAGAACAAGAAAAAAACAGCAACAAGAACAAGCACATGGAAACGAACAATAACAAGAACACGAACATGAACCGGAACAAGCTCGAGAACCCGGACACAAGCAAGAACAAGGAGAACAACTAGAACATGTACACGAACGAGAACAGGAACGAGAACATGAACAAGAACAAGGACAGAAACACGAAGTAGAACGGAAACACCAACAAGAACAAAAACGAGTACAAAAACATGTTCACGAACGAGAACAACGACGAGAACATTATCAAGCAGAAGAACAGGAACAACAACACGAACAAGAACAGGAACAAGACCAAGCACATAAACAAGAACAAGAACAAGAACACGAACAAGAACACGAACAAGAACAGGTACAATAAAATGTACATGCACGGAAAGAAGAACGAGAACATGTACAATAACAAGAACACGAACAAGAACATGAACGAGAACAAGAACACGAACAAGAACCATAACACGAACAAGAACAAAAACCAGCACAATAACATGTACACGAACAAGAACAAGAACGAGAACATGATCAAGAACAAGAACATGAACAAGAACAAGAACACGAACGAGAACACGAACGAGTACACGAACATGTACACGAACAAGAACAAGAACGAGAACATGAACACGAACGAGAACAAGAACGAGAACATGAACAAGAACAAGAACACTGACGCGAACATGAACTCGGAGAAGAACTATAACATGTACACCAGTGAGAACAAAAACGAGGACATGATCTAACACAATAACAAGAACGCGAGCAAGAACAAGAACAAGTATAAGAACATGAACGAAAACACGGACTAGTACCAGAACACGTACACGAACGAGAACAAGAACGAGACCATGAACTAAAACGAGAACAAGAACACGGACGCGAACAAGAAGGAGGAGAAGAACCAGAACATGAACACGAACGAGAACAATAACGAGAACATGAACACGAACATGACCGAAAACAGGAAGTAGAACAAGAACACCAACAAGAACACAAACGGGTACAAAAACATGTACACGAACGAGAGCAACAACGATAACACGATCGAGAAGAAGAACCGGAACAACAACAAGAACAAGAACATGAACGAGACCAAGCACATTAACAAGAACAAAAACAAGAAAACGAACACGAACAAGAACACAAACACGAACGAGAACAAGAACGAGTACCAGAACATGATCGCGAACAAGAACAGAAACACGGACACGAACGAAACCAATGACCCGGACATGAATAGAAACCAGAACGAGAACGGCAAGAGAACAAATACATGAACACGAACAAGAACAAGAACATGAACAAGACCAAGCACATGAACAAGAACGGAAACAAGTAAACGAACACGATCAAGAACACAAACACGAACGAGAACAAGAACGAGTACCAGAACATGTAGGCGAACGAGAAGAAGAACGCGAACATGAACTAGTACAAGAACAAGAACACGAATGAGAATAAGAACTGAAACGAGAACGAGATCAAGAACAAGAACAAGAACAAAACCGAGAACGAGAACGAGAACACGGACAGGAACAAGAACAAGCAGAATAACAAGAACAGGAACGCGAACAAGAACAAGATCACGAACAAGGACACGAACAAGAACAAGAACACTCGCATGAACAAGAACAAGTACAAGAACATGTACACGAACAAGAACAGGAACAAGGACACTAACAAGAACAGTAACAAGATCAAGCACATGTACAAGAACAAGGACAAGTACATGAACGAAAACCAAATCCAGAACACGGACACGAACATGAACACGGAAAGAACGAGAACGCGAACACGAACGAGATCACGTACGCGAACAAGAACGAGAACGAAAACATTAACAAGAACAAGAACAAGAACGGGAAGGAGAATAAAAACGGGAATCGAAACGAGAACAGAAACGAGAACAAGAACGAGGACAAAAACAGAAACACGAACAAGATAGAGAGCGAGAACAAGGAAGAAAATGGACGTGAGTACGAAAACAAGAACAACTACAAGAACATGTTCACGAACAAGAACGAGAACGAGAACATGAACGCGAACAAGAACAAAAACACGGACACGAACGAAAACAATAACACGGACCTGAACAGAATCAAGAACGAGAACGGCAAGAGAACAAATACATGTACACGAACAAGAACAAAAACATGAACACGAACGAGAACAAGATCGAGAACACGGACACGTACAAGAACAAGGAGAAGAACAAGGACATGTACACGAACGAGAACAAGAACGAGAACATGAACAAGAACAGAAACAAAAACACGAACGAGGAAACGAACACGATCGAGAACAAGAACGAGTACACGAACATGTACACGAACAAGAACAAGAACGAGAACATGAACATGATCGAGAACAAGAACACGCGCACGAACAAGAACACGAACACGACCAAGAACAAGAACAAGTACAAGCACACGAACAAGAACATGAACAACTACAAAAACATGTAAGCGAACGAGAACAAGAACGAACACATGATCTAAAACAAGAACAAGAACATGAATACGATCAAAAACTAAAACACGAACGCGAACAATATTGCGTACAAAAACAAGGACCAGAACTAGAACACGAACGAGAACAAGAACATGAACATGAACAAGAACAAGTACAAGAACTAGTACACGAACGAGAACAAGAACGAAAACATGAACGAGAACAAGAACAAGAACATATACACGACCAACAACAAGAACAAGAACAGGAACAAGACCATGCACATGAACAAGAACACGAACAAGAAAACGAACACGAACAAGAACACAAACACGAACCAGAACAAGAACGAGTACCAGAACATGTACACGAACGAGAAGAAGAAGGAAAACATGAACTAGGACAATAAGAAGAACACGAATGAGAACATAAACAGGAACGACAACGAAAAGAGGAACAAGAACAAGAGCAAGAACGAGAACGGTCACAAGATCATGAACAAGAACACAAACAAGAACTAGAACACGAACAAGGACCTGAACAAGAACAAGACCACGCGCATGAATAAGAATAAGTACAAGAACATGTACACGAACGAGAACAAAAGCCAGAACATGCTCGAAAAGAAGAACAGGAATAACAACAAGAACAAAAACACGAACAAGACCAAGCACTTGAACAAGAACGAGAACGAGAACATGGACGAGAACAAGAACACGAACAAGAACTATCCCGAAAACAAAAAAAAGAACAAGAACGGGAACGAGAAAGAGATCACAAACAAGAACCCGCACACGAACTGAAACGAGAACAAGAACTGGAACATGTACAAGAGCGAGAACAAGTACGGGTACATGAACAAAAACGGAAACAAACACACGAACAAGAACAAGAACGAGAACATGGACACGAACCATGACATCAACGAGTACATGTACAAGAACACGAACACGAACACGAACATGAACAAAAACAAGAACACGAACAAGAACAATAACACGAACGAGAACAAAAACCAGCTCGAGAACAGGTACACGAACAAGAACAAGAACGAGAACATGAACGAGAACAAGAACAAGAACACGGACACGAACAAGAACGAGTACAAGATCACGGACACGTACACGAACAAGAACAAGATGAAGAACCAGAACATGTACATGAACGAGAACAATAACGAGAACATGAACACAAACATGACCGAAAACACGATGTAGAACAAGAACGTCAACAAGAACAAAAACGAGTAAAAAAACATGTACACGAACGAGAACAAGAACGAGAACATGATCGAGAATAAGAACCGGAACAACAACAAGAACAAGATCAGGAACAAGACCAAGCACATGAACAAGAACGGAAACAAGAAAACGAACACGAACAAGAACACAAACACGAACGAGATCAAGAACGAGTACCAGCACATGTACACGAACGAGAAGTAGAACGAGAACATGAACAAGAACAGGAACAAGAACACGAATGAAAACAAGAACACGAACACAAACAAGACAACAACACGTACGAGAACGAGTACGAGTACAAAAACATGTACACGAACAAGAACAAGAACGATGACATGAACTAGAACTAGAAAAAAAAACAGCAACAGGAACAAGCACATGGAAACGCACGAGAACAAGAACGAAAACATGAACAAGGACAAGAACAAGAACAAAAACATGATCAAGAACAAGAAACAGAACAAGAACACGAAAAAGAACAAGAGCGAGAACTTGTAGACTGACGAAAACAAGAACGAGAACATGAATGAGAACAAGAACAAGAACACGAACGAGAACAAGAACGAGTACTAGAACATGTACACGAACGAGAACAAGACCGAGAACAAAAACTCAAACAAGAACAAGAACACGGACACGACCAAAAACTAAATCACGAACACAAACGATATTTCGGACGACAACAATAACCAGAACGAGAACACGAACGAGAACATAAATATGAACACGAACAACAACAAGTTCACGAACATGTACACAAACGAGAACAAGAACGAGAAGGCGCGCATGAACAAGAACAAGTACAAGAACATGAACACAAATGAGAACAAGAACGAGAACATGAACAAGAACAAGAACGGAAACGGGAAGTAGAACAAGAACATCAACACAAACAGAAACGGTTACAAGAAGATGTACACGAACGAGAACCAAAGCGAGAACATAATCGGGAAGAAGAACAGGAGCAACAGCAAGAACAAGAACAGAATCAAGACCAAGCACATGAACGAGAACGGAAACAAGAAAACGAACACGAACAAGAACACAAACACGAACGAGAACAAGAATGAGTACCAGAATATATACACGAACGAGAAGTAGAACGAGAACATGAACAAGGACGAGAACAAGAACACGAATCAGAACAAAAACACGAGCACGAACAAGAACAACAACACGTACGAGAACGAGAATAAGTACAAAAACATGTACACGAACGAGAACCAAAGCGAGAACATAATCGGGAAGAAGAACAGAAGCAACAGCAAGAACAAGGACAGGAACAAGACCAAGCACATGAACAAGAACGAGAACAATCAAACGAACACGAACAAGAACACGAACACGATCGAGAACAAGAACGAGTACCAGAACATGTACACGAACGAGATGAAGAACGAGAACATGGACGAGAACAAGATCGAGAACACGGACACGAACATGAACATGAACAAGAACAAGTACAAGAACATGTACAAGAACGAGAACCATAACGAAAACATGATCGAGAAAATGAACAGGAACAACAACAAAAACAATAACAGGAACAAGACCAAGCACATGAACAAGATTACGAACAAGAACACAAACACGAACAAGAACAATAACACGAACAAGAATAAGAACAAGAACGAGAACACGAACGAGAACTAGAACATGTACACGAACGGGAACAAGAACGAGAACGCGACACGCACAAGAAAAAGTACACGAACATGTACTCGAACAAGAACATGAACGAGAACATTAAGGGGAACAAGAAGAAGAACACGGACACTAACAAGAACAAGAACGCGAACACGAACAGGATTGCGAAAAACATCGAGAATACGAACTGGAACAAGAACAGGAACGAAAACAAGAACAACAACAAGAATTAGAACAAGAACGAGAGCAAAAACTAGAACAAGAACCAGTACAAGAACATGTACACAATTGAGAACAAGAACAAGAACGAGAACAGAATCGAGAACAAAAACATGTACACGAACAAGAACGAGATCGAGAACATGAACGAGAACGAAAACAAGTCCACGCACGCGAACAAGAACAAGAACAAGAACATGTGCACGAACAAGAACATGAACGGGAACATGAACATGAACGAGAACAAGAACAAGAACAGGAACAAGAACAAGCACGTGTAGACGAACAAGAACAGGGACGAGAACATGACCAATAGCGAAAACAAGATCGAATACACGGACACGAACAAGAATAAGAACAAGAACAAGAACAGGAGCAAGGACAAGTACAAAAACACGAACAAGTACAAGAACATGTACACGAACAAGAACAAGAACGTTGACATGAATGAGAACACGATCAAGATCAGGAACAAGAACCAGCACATGTACACGAACAGAAACAAGAACAAGAACATGCACGAGAATAAGATCGAGAACACGGACACGAACAAGAACAAGGAGGAAAACTAGATCACGTACACGAACGAGAACAGGAATGGCTTGATGAACGAGATCAAAAACAAGAACACGGACTAGAACAAGAACACCAACGAGAACAAGAACAAGTACGAGAACATGTACACTGACGGGAACAAGAACGAGAACATGAGCAAGAACAAGAACAAAAACAAGAACAAAAACACGAACAAAAACAAGTAATAGATCACGTACACAAACGAGAAGATGCACGAAAACAAGAACAAGAACAGGAACAAGAACAAGTACGTGTACACGAACAAGAACAAGTACGCAAACACGAAGAAGAACAAGTACAAGAACGTGTACACGAACAAGAACAAGAACGAGAACATGAACGAGAACAAGAACAAGTACACGAACATGAACACAAACAAGAACGAGAACGAGAACATGAACTAGAACAAGAAAGAGAACACGGAGACGAACAAGAACAAGAACAGGAACACGAACAGGATTGCGAACAACGACAAGATCAAGAACACGAACACGAACGGAAACAAGAACAGGAAGATCTGAGAGATCAAGTACAAGAACGGGAACAAGAACGAGCGCATGTACACGAACAATAACAAGAACGAGAACATGAACAAGAACCAGAACGGAAACACGAAGTAGAACAAGAACACCAACACAAACAGAAACGAGTACAAAAACATGTACACGACCGAGAACCAAAGCTAGAACATAATTGAGAAGAAGAACAGGAACAACAGCAAGAACACGAACAGGAACAAGACCAAGCACATGAACGAGAACGGAAACAAGAAAACGATCACGAACAAGAACACAAACACGAACGAGAACAAGAACGAGTACCAGAACATATACACGAACGAGAAGTTGAACGAGAACACGAACAAGGACAAGAACAAGAACACGAATGAGAACAAGAACACGAACACGAACAAGAACATCAACACGTACGAGAACGAGAATAAGTACAAAAACATCTACACGAACAAGAACAAGAACGATAACATGAACGAGAACTAGGACAAAAACAGCAACAAGCACAAGCACATGGAAACGAAGAATAAGAAGAACGAGAATACGAACGAGAACAAGATTGAGAACCCGGACACAAGCATGAACGAGGAGAAGAACTAGAACAGGTACACGAACAAGAAGAGGACCGAGAAAATGCACAAGAACAAGAACAGAAACACGAAGTAGAATAAGAACACAGCTAAGAACAGAAACGATTACAATAACATGTACACGAACGAGAACACGGACGAGAACATGATCGAGAAGAAGAACAGGAACAACAACAAAAACAAGAACCAGAAAAAGACCAAGCACATGAACAAGAACAAGAACAATAACACGAACAAGAACAAGAACCAGCACGAGAACATGTACACGAACAAGAACAAGAACGAGAACATGAACAAGAACAAGAACGGAAACACGAAGTAGAACAAGAACACCAACACGAACAGAAACCAGTACAAAAACATGTACACGAACGGGAACGAGAGCGAGAACATAATCGAGAAGAAGAACAGGAACAACAGCAAGAACAAGGACAGGAACAAGACCACGCACATGAACAAGAACGAGAACAATGAAACGAACACGAACACGAACACGAACCAAGACAAGAACGAGTACGAAAACATGTACACGAACAAGAACAAGAACAAGAACACGAACAAGAACAAGAAAACGAACAAGAACAGGAACAAGATCGAGCACATGTACAAGAACATGGACAAGTACATAAACGAGAACCAAATCCAGAACACGGACACGAACATGAACAAGAACAAGAACGAGAACGCGAACACGAACTGTATCATGTACGCGAACAAGAACGAGAACGGAAACATTGACACGAACAAGAACAAGAACGGGAAGAAGTACAAAAACAGGAATCGGAACGAGAATAGAAACGAGAACAAGAACGAGGACAAAAACAGGAACACGAACAAGATGGAGAGCGAGAACAAGGACGGAAATGAAAACGAGAACGAAAACAAGAACCAGCACGAGAACATGTACACGAACAAGAACAAGAACGAGAACATGAACAAGAACAAGAACGGAAACGGGAAGTAGAACAAGAACACCAACACAAACAGAAACGAGTACAAGAAGATGTACACGAACGAGAACCAAAGCGAGAACATAATCGGGAAGAAGAACAGGAGCAACAGCAAGAACAAGAACAGAAACAAGACCAAGCACATGAACGAGAACGGAAACAAAAAAACGAACACGAACAAGAACGAGAACGAGAACATGAACGCGAACAAGAACTAAAACACGGACATGATCGGAAACAATAACACGGACATGAACAGGAACAAGAACGAGAACAGCAAGAAAACAAATACATGGACACGAACAAGATCAAGAACATGAACATGACCGAGAACAAGAACGAGTACACGAACATGTACACGAACAAGGACAAGAACGAGGACATGAACATGATCGAGAACAAGAACACGGGCACGAACAAGAACAAGAACACGAACAAGAACAAGAACAAGTACAAGAACACGAACGAGAACATGAACAACTACAAGAACATGTAATCGAACGAGAACAAGAACGAGGACATGATCTGAAACAAGAACTAGAACATGTATACGATCAAAAACTAAAACACGAACAAGAACAATATTGCGAACAAAAACAAGAACCAGAACTAGAACACGAACAAGAACAAGAACGAGAACATGAACACGAACGAGAACAAGAACACGGGCACTAATAAGAACAAGAACACGAACAAGAACAAGAACAAGTACAAGAATATGAACGAGAAGGAGAACGAGTACGAGAACGTGTACACGAACAAGAACAAGAACGAGAACATGAACAAGAACAAGAACACTGACGCGAACATGAACTCGGAGAAGAACTATAACATGTACACCAGTGAGAACAAAAACGAGGACATGATCTAACACAATAACAAGAACGCGAGCAAGAACAAGACCAAGTATAAGAACATGAACGAAAACACGGACTAGTACCAGAACACGTACACGAACGAGAACAAGAACGAGACCATGAACTAAAACAAGAACAAGAACACGGACGCGAACAAGAAGGAGGAGAAGAACCAGAACATGAACACGAACGAGAACAATAACGAGAACATGAACACAAACATGACCGATAACAGGAAGTAGAACAAGAACACCAACAAGAACACAAACGGGTACAAAAACATGTACACGAACGAGAGCAACAACGATAACACGATCGAGAAGAAGAACCGGAACAACAACAAGAACAAGAACAGGACCGAGACCAAGCACATTAACAAGAACAAAAACAAGAAAACGAACACGAACAAGAACACAAACACGAACGAGAACAAGAACGAGTACCAGAACATGAACGCGAACAAGAACAGAAACACGGACACGAACGAAACCAATAACCCGGACATGAATAGAAACCAGAACGAGAACGGCAAGAGAACAAATACATGAACACGAACAAGAACAAGAACATGAACAAGACCAAGCACATGAACAAGACCGGAAACAAGTAAACGAACACGATCAAGAACACAAACACGAACGAGAACAAGAACGAGTACCAGAACATGTAGGCGAACGAGAAGAAGAACGCGAACATGAACTAGTACAAGAACAAGAACACGAATGAGAATAAGAACTGAAACGAGAACGAGATCAAGAACAAGAACAAGAACAAAACCGAGAACGAGAACGAGAACACGGACAGAAACAAGAACAAGCAGAATAACAAGAACAGGAACGCGAACAAGAACAAGATCACGAACAAGGACACGAACAATAACAAGAACACTCGCATGAACAAGAACAAGTACAAGAACATGTACACGAACAAGAACAGGAACAAGGACACTAACAAGAACAGTAACAAGATCAAGCACATGTACAAGAACAAGGACAAGTACATGAACGAAAACCAAATCCAGAACACGGACACGAACATGAACACGGAAAGAACGAGAACGCGAACACGAACGAGATCACGTACGCGAACAAGAACGAAAACATTAACAAGAACAAGAACAAGAACGGGAAGGAGAATAAAAACGGGAATCGAAACGAGAACAGAAACGAGAACAAGAACGAGGACAAAAACAGGAACACGAACAAGATAGAGAGCGAGAACAAGGAAGAAAATGGACGTGAGTACGAAAACAAGAACAACTACCAGAACATGTTCACGAACAAGAACGAGAACGAGAACATGAACGCGAACAAGAACAAAAACACGGACACGAACGAAAACAATAACACGGACATGAACAGAAACAAGAACGAGAACGGCAAGAGAACAAATACATGTACACGAACACGAACAAAAACATGAACACGAACGAGAACAAGATCGAGAACACGGACACGTACAAGAACAAGGAGAAGAACAAGGACATGTACACGAACGAGAACACGAACGAGAACATGAACAAGAACAGAAACAAAAACACGAACGAGGAAACGAACACGATCGAGAACAAGAACGAGTACACGAACATGTACACGAACAAGAACAAGAACGAGAACATGAACATGATCGAGAACAAGAACACGCGCACGAACAAGAACACGAACACGACCAAGAACAAGAACAAGTACAAGAACACGAACAAGAACATGAACAACTACAAGAACATGTAAGCGAACGAGAACAAGAACGAAGACATGATCTTAAACAAGAACAAGAACATGAATACGATCAAAAACTAAAACACGAACGCGAACAATATTGCGTACAAAAACAAGAACCAGAACTAGAACACGAACGAGAACAAGAACATGAACATGAACAAGAACAAGTACAAGAACTAGTACACAAACGAGAACAAGAACGAAAACATGAACGAGAACAAGAACAAGAACATATACACGACCAACAACAAGAACAAGAACAGGAACAAGACCAAGCACATGAACAAGAACACGAACAAGAAAACGAACACGAACAAGAACACAAACACGAACCAGAACGAGAACGAGTACCAGAACATGTACACGAACGAGAAGAAGAAGGAAAACATGAACTAGGACAATAAGAAGAACACGAATGAGAACATAAACAGGAACGACAACGAGAAGAGGAACAAGAACAAGAGCAAGAACGAGAACGGTCACAAGATCATGAACAAGAACACAAACAAGAACTAGAACACGAACAAGGACCTGAACAATAACAAGACCACGCGCATGAATAAGAATAAGTACAAGAACATGTACACGAACGAGAACAAAAGCCAGAACATGCTCGAAAAGAAGAACAGGAATAACAACAAGAACAAGAACACGAACAAGACCAAGCACTTGAACAAGAACGAGAACGAGAACATGGACGAGAACAAGAACAAGAACATGAACAAGAACAAGAAACAGAACAAGATCACGAAAAAGAACAAGAGTGAGAACTTGCAGACTGTCGAAAACAAGAACGAGAACATGAACGAGAACAAGAACAAGAACACGAACGAAACCAAGAACAAGTACAAAAACGTGTACACGATCAAAAACACGAACGAAAACATAAACGAGAACAAGAATAAGAGCACGAACGAGAACGGCAACAAGAACAAGATCAAGTACGAGAACTTGTACACTGACGGAAACAAGAACGAGAAAATGAACGAGAACAAGAACGAGAACACGGACACGAACAAGAACAAGAACACGAACACGAACATGAACAGAAACAGGAACAACGACAGGAACATGGACAAGAGCGAGAACAAGAACGCGAACAAGAACGAGTACAAGCACACGAACAAGTACAAGAATATTTACACGAACAAGAACAAGCACATGTACACGGAACAGAATAAGAACACGAACGTGATCGAGAACAAGATCGAAAACACAGACACGAACGAGAACAAGTACAAGAACATGCACACGAACAAGAACAGGAACAAGAACACAAACACGAACAAGAACAAGAACAAGTACTTAAACGTGTACACGAACAAGAAACAGAATGAGTACGTGAACGTGTCCACGACCAAGAACATGAATTAGAACAAGAACAAGAACAAGAACCAGAACACGAACATGAACAGGATTGGGAACGAGAACAAGAACAAGAACAAGATCACGAACAGAAACAAACACAAGAACGGGAACGAGATCGAAAACAAAAACGGGAACGAGATCGAGAACACGAGCAAAAACGACAACATGTACACGAACAAGTACAAGAAGAAGTACAAGAACCTGTACACCAACATGAACGAGACGTAGAACATGAACGAGAACAAGAACGACAACAAGAACCTGAACAAGAACAGGAACAAGAACGAGAGCAGGAACAGAAACAAGAACAAGTACAAGAACAGGAACAAGAACGAGAGCAGGAACAGAAACAAAAACAAGAATCGCAAGGAGAACAAAAACGGGAAGAATAACGAGAACAAGAACGAAAACAAGAACGAGAACGAGAACACGACCAAGAACAAGAACGAGAAGGAGATCAAGAACAAGAACAAAAACAAACCCGAGAACAAGAACGCGCACATTGACACGAACTGGAACAAAAACAAGAGCAAGAACGGAAACATGTACAAAAGTAAGTAAACGAACAATAACGCGGACAAGCACAAAAACCAGAAAAAGAACGAAGACAAAAACACGAACGGGTACAAGCAAGAAAACACGAATAGACACAAGAGAAAAAACATGAACACGAACAGGATTGGCAACGAATACAAGATAGAAAACAAAAACACGAACAGTAACAAGAACAAAAACAGAAACAAGATCGAGAGCAAGAACGAGAACGCCAACAAGAACAAGAACAGAAACACGAACGAAAACACGAACGAGAAGAAGAACAAGAACGAGAACACGATCGAAAACACGAGCGAGAAGAAGAACAAGAACAAGAACACAAACGAAAACATGTACACGAACAGGAACGGGAACAAAAACAGCAACCAAATCAAGAGCAAGATCGAGAACGGGAACGAGAATATAAGAACAAGAACTCGAACACGAACAAGCACAAGAACAGGAACACGAACAGGATTGAGAACATAGACAAGATCAGAAACACAAAAAAGAACAGGAACAAGAACATGAACAGAAACAAAAACGAAGGCAAGAAAGAGAACGCCAACAAGAACAAGAACATGGACACGAACCAAAACAGGAACGTGAACGAGAACAAGAACAAGAACAGGAACAAGAACAAGCAAATGTACACAAACAAGAACAAGAACAAGAACGAGAACAAGATCCAGAACACGGACATGAACAAGAATGAGAACAAGAGCAACAACATGAACAAGAACAAGAACATGTACACGACCAAGAACAAGAACGAGAACACTAACAAGAACTAAAACAAGTACAAGAACATGTACACGAACAAGAACAAGAACGAGAACCTGAACATGAACAAGAACAAGATCGAGACCACGGACACGAAAAAAAGGAAGAACAAAAACATGAACACGAACGAGAACTAGAACACGTACACGAACGAGAACAAGAACGAGAACACGACAAGAACAATAAAAAGTACACGAATATGTACTCGAACAAGAACATGAACAAGAACATGAACGGAAACAAGAACAAGATCGAGAACACGGACACGAACAAAAATAGGAATAAGAACAAGAACGTGAAACAAGAACAAGAACGTGAAACAAGAACAAGGACATGTACACGAACGAGAACAAGAACGAGAACACGAACAAGAACAAGAACAAAACCAAGAACACGAACAAGAACAAGAACAAGGACAAGAAAACGAACAAGAACGAGGACAAGCACAAGAACAAGAACACGAACAAGGACGAAATCAGATCGAGAATAAGACTGAGAACAAGAACAGTAACAAGAACTCGAACATGAACCAGAACACGGACCAGAACAAGTACATGAACAAGCACAAGACCGTGAACGAGAACGGGAACAAGAACAAGGACACGAACATGAACAAGAACCATAACAAGAACGGAAACAAGAACAAAAACGAGAACAAGAATTAGAACAAAAACAAGAACAAGAACGAGAACAAGAACACGAACAGGAACAACAACAAGAGCAGGAGCGGGAACAAGAACAAGCACATATACACGAACAAGAACAAGAACATAAACGAGAACTAGTTCCAGAACACGGACACGAACACGGAGAAGGACAAGATCAAGCACACGAACCAGAACGAAAAGATCTACGCGAACAAGACCACGAACGCGAACAAGAACAAAACAAGAACATGTACACGAACAAGAACAAGTACACGGACACGTACGCGAACAATAACAAGAACGAGAACATGAGCGAGAACACGAACAAGAACTGGGAGGAGAACAAGCACATGTACACGAACAAGAACGAGAACAAAAATATGAACGAAAATGACATCGAGGACACGGACACGAACAAGAACAAGGAGAAAAACTAGATCATGTACACGAACGAGATCACGAATGGCTTGATGAAGGAGATCAAAAACATGAACACAGACACGATCAAGAACACCAACGAGAACAGGAACAAATAAGATAACATGTACACGGACGGGAACAAGAACAAGAACAAGAACAGGACCAAGAACAAGCACGTGTGGACGAATAAGAACAGGGACAAAAGCATGGACAATAGCGAGAACAAGATCGAGAACACAGACATGAACAAGAATAAGAACAAGAACAAGAACAAGAAATAGTACAAGGTCATGAACACGAGCACGAACGAGAAGATCTACGCGAACAAGACCACGAACATGAACACGGACAAACACACGAACAAGCACGGGAAGGAGAACAAAAACATGTACACGAACAAGAACGCGATCGAGAACATGAACGAGAACGAAAACAAGTCCACGCGCACGATCAAGAACAACAACAACAACGTGTACACGAACAATAACAAGAACGAGAACGTGAACGAGAACACGAACGGGAACAAGAACGGGGACGGGAACTAGAACAAAAACAAGAACATAAACAGGAACATGAACGAGAACAAAAACAAGATCAGAAACAAGAACACGCAGGTGTAGACGAACACGAACAGGGACAAAAACATGAACAATAGCGAGAACAAGATCGAGAACACGAACACGAACAAGAATAATAACAAGAACAAGAACAGGAACGAGAACATAAACGGAATCAAGAACAAGAACACGGACATTAACAAAAACATGAAGGCGAACACGAACGGGATTGAGGATAAAAACATGAATACGAACTGGAACCAGAACAGGAACGAAAACACGAACGAGAACAAGAATGAGGACGAAGACAGAGACGGGAACGAGAACAAAAACATATCGACAAACAGGAACATGAACGAGAACACGAACAAGAACAGGAACAAGAACGAGCACGTGTAGACGAACAAAGACAGGGACAAAAACAAGAACAATAGCGAGAACAAGATCGAGAACACGAAGACGAACCAGAATGAGAACAAAAACACGAACAGGAACAAGAACAAGAAAGAGTACAAGGACATGTACACGAACAAGAACGAGAACGAGAACAATAACAGGAACAGAACCAAGCACATGTACCTGAACAAGAACAAGAACAAGAACATGAACATTAACGACATCAAGATCGAGAACACGGACACGAACAAAAATAGGAATAAGATCAAGAACGTGAAACAAGAACAAGAAGATGTACACGGTCGAGATCAAGAGCGAGAACATGAACGAGAACGGAGACAAGAACACGAACACGAACACGAACAAGAACACGAACACGAACAGGATTGGGGACAAATACAAGATCGAAAACACGAACACGAACAGGAACAAACACACGATCTGGAACACGAACGAAGGCAAGAACGAGAACGCTATCAAGAACAAGAACAAGACTACGAGCGAAAACAGAAACTTGAACGAAAACAAGAACATGAACAGGAACAAGAACAAGCAAATGTACACGAACAAGAATAAGAACAAGAACATCAACATGAACGAGATCAAGCACGAGTACAAGAACATGTTCACGACCAAGAACGAGAACGAGAACATAAACACGAACAAGAACAAGAACAAGTACAAGAACATGTACGCGAACAAGAACCAGAACAAGAGCGTGAACATGAACACGAACACGATCGGGAATACGGACACGAACAAGAATAAGATCAAGAACATGAACACGAACGAGAACTAGAAAATGTACACGATCGAGAACAAGAACGAAAACACGAACAAGAACACGAAAGAGTACACGAACATGTACTCGAACAAGAACAAGAACGAGAACATGAACACGAACAAGAACAAAAACGGAAAGGAGAATAAAATCAGGAATGGGACCGAAAACAAGAACGAGGACAAAAACAAGAACACGAACAAGATAGAGAGCGAGAACAAGAACGGGCAAGAAAACGAGTACGGAATCAGGAACAAGTACAAGAACATGTACACGAACAAGAACGAGAACGAGAATATGAACGAGAACAAAAACGAAAACACGGAGACGAACGAGAGCAAGAACGAGAACGTGCACACGAACGAGAAAAAGACCAGGAAAATGGGCAACTACATGTACACGAACAAGATCATGAACAAGCACATGAACGAGAACAAGAACAGAAACACGGACACAAGCAAGAAAAAGAACACAAACACGAACAGGATTGCGAACGTGAACAAGAAGAAGAACAAAAAGAAGAGCACGAACACGAACGAGAACAAAAACAAGAAAACGAACGAGAACAAGAACACGAACAAGAACGAGAACAAGTACAAGAACAAGTACACGAACAAGAACAAGAACACAAACATAAACGAGAACAAGAACAAGAACAGGAACACGATCACGAACAAGAAAAAGAACGAAAACGTAAACCAGATCAAGAACAAGGACCAGAACAAGAACAAACACATGAACGTGAACGAGATCAAGAACACGGACCTGAACAAGAACAAAAACAAGAACAAGAACAAGAACACGAACAAGAACAAAAACACGAACAAGAACACGGACAAGTACAAGAACATGTACACGGACAAGAACAAGAACGTTGACATTAACAAGAACGCAAACGAGAACCAGCATATGTAGACGAACAAACACTAAAACATGAACATGGACGAGAACAAGGTCAAGAACACGGACGCGAACAAGAGCAAGAAGAATAACTCAAACATGTACCCGAACGAGAATACGAACGAGAAAATGAACAGGAACAAGAACGAAAACACGAAACAGAACAAGAACACGAACATGTACACGAACAAGAACATGGACAAGAACAGGATCAAGAACAAGAACACGAACACGAACAAAAACACGAACAAGTACAAGAACATGAACACGAACGAGAACAAGAACAAGAGCAAGAACAAGAACAAGAACATGAACATGAACAGGAACAAGAACGAAGACACGGAACAGAACAAGAACACGAAGAAGAACAAAACTGAGTACAAGAACATGTACACGAACAAAAACAAGAACAAGAACATGAACGAGAACAAGATTAAGAACGCGAACAAGAACAAGAACAAGAACAAAAACAATTACAAGAACACGATCAAGAACTAGAACACGAACAAGAACACGGACGAGTACAAGAACATGTACGCGAACAAGAACAAGAACGTTGACATGAACCAGAACACGAACAATAACAGGAACAAGAACCAGCACATGTACACGTTTGAAAACAAGAACAAGAACGTGAACGAGAACGAGATCCATCACACGAAAACGAACATGCCCATTAACAAGAACAAAAACGCGAACGAGAACAAGAACATGTACGCGAACAAGAACAAGACCTAGAACATGAACGCGACCAAGAACACGGACGGGGAGGAGATCGAAAACAAGGAATGAAACGAGAACAAGTACAAAACATGTACACGCACAAAAACGATACCGGGAACATGAACAAGACCAAGAACAAGATCGAGAACACGAACAAGACCAAGAACAAGTACAAGAACGTGTACACAAACAATAAAAAGAACGAGAACATGAACAAGAGCACGAACACGAACGGGAAAAAGAATAAGTACATGTACACGAACAAGAACTCGAACAAAAACATGAACGGGAATAAGATCGAGAACACGGGCACGAACAAGAACAAGCAGAAAAACTAGATCATGTACACAGACGAGAACAAGAATGGCTAGATGATCAAGATCAAAGACAAGAACATGGACGAGAACAATAACACCAACGAGAACACGAACAAGTACGGGAACATGTATACGGAGGAGAACAAGAACGAGAACATGAGCAAGAACGAGAACTAAAACAAGAACAAGAACACCAACAAGAACAAGAAGACAAACAAGAAAAAAACAAGTAAGAGAACATGTACACGAACGGAGAACACGAACGAGGACAAGAACAAGAACAAGAACAGGAACTAGAACAAGCACATACACACGAACAAGAACGAGGACGAGAACACAAACAAGAAGAAGAACAAGAACAAGAACGAGAACATGAACTAGAACGAGAACGAGAAAACGAACACGATCAGGATTGAGAACGAGAACACGAACAGGAGCAAAAACAGGAACACGAACAAGAACAAGTACAAAAACATGTACACGAACACGATCAAGAACGAGATTATGAACACGAACGAGAACAAGAACAGAAAAATGAACAATTACATGCACACGTACAAGAACAAGAACAAGAACATGAACGAGAACAAGATCGGAAACACGGACACGAAAACGAACAAGAAGAAGTACTAACACATGTACACGAACAAGAACAAGAACACGAACGAAAACACAAAACAGAACAAGAACACGAACAAGCACAAAACCGAGTACAAGAACATGTACACGATCAAAAACAAGACCAAGAACATGAACGAGAACAAGATCGAAAACATGGACACGAAAAAGAACAAGAAGAAGTACTAACACATGTACACGAACAAGAACAAGAACACGAACGAAAACACAAAACAGAACAAGAACACGAACAAGCACAAAACTGAGTACAAGAACGCGTACACGAACAATATCAAGAACGAGAACATGAACGAGAACACGAACAATAACAGCAAAAAGATCGAGCACATGTACACGAACAAGAACAAGAACAGAAACATGAACGAGAATAAGATCGCGAACACGGACACGAACAAGAACAAGACGAAAAACTAGATCATGTACACGAACGAGACCAAGAATGGCATGATGAACGAGATCGAAAACAAGAACACGGACAAGAACAAGAACACCAATGAAAACGAGAACGAGTACGAGAACATGTACACGGACGGAAACAAGAACGAAAACATGAGCAAGATCGAGAACAAAAACAAGAACAAAAACACGAACAAGAACAAGAGCGACAACATGAATGAGGACAAGAACAAGAACAGGAACAAGAACAACCACATGTACACGAAGAACAACAAGGACGAGAACACGAACAAGAACAAGAACGCGAATGAGAACGAGAACATGCACACGAACAAGAACAAGACCGAGAACATGAACACGACCAAGAACACGAACGAAAACACGAAACAGAATAAGAACACGAACAAGAACAAAACCGAGTGCAAGAACATGTACACGATCAAAAACAAGACCAAGAGCATGAACGAGAACAAGACCAAGAACACGAACAAGAACGAGAAATAGAACACGAACAAGAATACGAACACGAACAAAAACAAGAACACGAACAAGAACACGAACAAGTACAAAAACATGTACACGAACAAGAACAAGAACATTGACATGACCGAGAACACGATCAAGAACAGGATCAAGAACCAGCACATGTACATGAACAAAAACAAGAACAAGAACATGAACGAGAACAAGATCGAAAACACGGACACGAACAAGAACAAAAACACGAACGAGTACGGAAATATGTACACGAGCGAAAACGAGAACGAGAACACGAACAAAAACATGAACTAGAAGAAGATCGAGAACACGGACACGAACAAGAACATGAAGAAAAACTAGATCATGTACACGAACGAGAACAAGAATGGCTTGATGAACAAGATCAAAAACAAGAACATGGACAAGAACAAGAAATAGAACATCAACAAGAACAAGAACACGAACGAGAACATGTACGAGAACAAGAACAAGAACGAAAACATAAACAAGAAGAAGAACAAGATCAAGAACGAGAACAAGATCGGAAACACGGCCACGAACAAGCACAAAACCAAGAACGATAACGGGAATATGTACACGAGTGAGAACGAGAACGCGAACATGAACAAGAACACGAACAAAAACAAGAACAAGAACACGAACAAGACCAAGAACAAGTACACGGAAACGTACGCGAACAATAACAAGAACGAGAACATGAACGAAAATGACATCGAGGACACGGACACGAACAAGAACAAGAAGAAAAACTAGATCATGTACACGAACGAGAACACGAATGGCTTGATGAAGGAGATCAAAAACATGAACACAGTCACGAACAAGAACACCAACGAGAACAGGAACAAATACGAGAACATGTACACGGACGGGAACAAGAACACAAATACGAACATGATCAAGAACACGAACAAGAACACGACCATGTACAAGAACATGTACACGAAGAAGAACATGAACAAGAACAAGAACACGAACGAGAACAAGGACAGGAACATGTGAAAGTACAAGTACAAGAACAGGGACAAGAACAAGAACACGAACAAGAACAAAAACACGAACAAGTACAAGAACATGACCACGAACGAGAACAAGAATAAGAGCAAGAACAAGAACAAGAACATGAACATGAACACGAACAAGAACGAAGACACGGAATAGAACAAGAACACGAACAAGAACAAAACCGAGTACAAGAACATGTACACGAACAAAAACAAGAACAAGAACATGAACGAGAACAAGATCAAGAACGCGAACAAGAACACGAACAAGAACAACAACAATTACAAGAACACGACCAAGAACAAGAACACGGACGAGTACAAGAACATGTACGCGAACAAGAACAAGAACGTTGACATGAACCAGAACACGAACAATAACAGAAACAAGAACCAGCACATGTACACGTTCAAAAACAAGAACAAGAACATGAACGAGAACGAGATCCACTACACGGAAACGAACATGCCTATTAACAAGAACAAAAACGCGAACAAGAACAAGAACATGTACACGAACAAGAACAAGACCTAGAACATGAACGGGGAGGAGATCGGAAACAAGTAATGAAACGAGAACAAGTACAGAACATGTACACGATCAAAAACGATAACGGGAACATGAACAAGACCAAGAACAAGATCAAGAACACGAACAAGACCAAGAACAAGTACAAGAACATGTACACAAACAATAAAAAGAACGAGAACATGAACGAGAACACGAACAATAACAGCAAAAAGATCGAGCACATGTACACGAACAAGAACAAGAACAAAAACATGAACGAGAATAAGATCGCGAACACGGACACGAACAAGAACAAGACGAAAAACTAGATCACGTACACGAACGGGACCAAGAATGGCATGATGAACAAGATCGAAAACAAGAACACGGACAAGAACAAGAAATAGAACATCAACAAGAACAAGAACACGAACGAGAACATGTACGGGAACAAGAACAAGAACGAAAACATAAACACGAAGAAGAACAAGAACAAGAACGAGAACAAGATCGGAAACACGGCCACGAACAAGCACAAAAACAAGAACGATAACGAGAATATGTACACGAGTGAGAACGAGAACGCGAACATGAACAAGAACACGAACAAAAACAAGAACAAGAACACGAACAAGACCAAGAACAAGTACACGGAAACGTACGCGAACAATAACAAGAACGAGAACATGAACGAAAATGACATCGAGGACACGGACACGAACAAGAACAAGAAGAAAAACTAGATCATGTACACGAACGAGAACACGAATGGCTTGATGATGGAGATCAAAAACATGAACACAGTCACGAACAAGAACACCAACGAGAACAGGAACAAATACGAGAACATTTACACGGACGGGAACAAGAACAAGAACAAGATCAAAAACACGAACATGATCAAGAACACGAACAAGAACACGAACATGTACAAGAACATGTACACGAAGAAGAACATGAACAAGAACAAGAACACGAACGAGAACAAGGACAGGAACATGTGAAAGTACAAGTACAAGAACAGGGACAAGAACAAGAACACGAACAAGAACAAAAACACGAACAAGTACAAGAACATGACCACGAACGAGAACAAGAATAAGAGCAAGAACAAGAACAAGAACATGAACATGAACACGAACAAGAACGAAGACACGGAACAGAACAAGAACACGAACAAGAACAAAACCGAGTACAATAACATGTACACGAACAAAAACAAGAACAAGAACATGAACGAGAACAAGATCAAGAACGCGAACAAGAACAAGAACAAGAACAAAAACAATTACAAGAACACGATCAAGAACAAGAACACGAACAAGAACACGGACGAGTACAAGAACATGTACGCGAACAAGAACAAGAACGTTGACATGAACCAGAACACGAACAATAACAGGAACAAGAACCAGCACATGTACACGTTCACAAACAAGAACAAGAACATGAACGAGAACGAGATCCACTACACGGAAACGAACATGCCTATTAACAAGAACAAAAACGCAAACAAGAACAAGAACATGTACACGAACAAGAACAAGACCTAGAACATGAACACGACCAAGAACACGAACGGGGAGGAGATCGAAAACAAGTAATGAAACGAGAACAAGTACAAAACATGTACACGAACAAAAACGATAACGGGAACATGAACAAGACCAAGAACAAGATCAAGAACACGAACAAGACCAAGAACAAGTACAAGAACGTGTACACAAACAATAAAAAGAACGAGAACATGAACGAGAACACGAACACGAACGGGAAAAAGAATAAGTACATGTACACGAACAAGAACACGAACAAAAACATGAACGAGAATAAAATCGAGAACACGGGCACGAACAAGAACAAGCAGAAAAACTAGATCATGTACACGAACGAGAACAAGAATGGCTAGATGATAAGATCGAAGACAAGAACATGAACAAGAACAATAACACCAACGAGAACAAGAACAAGTACGGGAACATGTACACGGAGGAGAACAAGAACGAGAACATGAGCAAGAACGAGAACAACAACAAGAACCAGAACACGAACAATAACAAGAAGACGAACAAGGAACAAACAAGTAAGAGAACATGTACACGAACGAAAACACGAACGAGGACAAGAACAAGAACAAAAACAGGAACGAGAACAAGCACATACGCACGAACAAGAACGAGCACGAGAACACAAACAAGAAGAAGAACAAGAACAAGAACGAGAACATGAACTAGAACGAGAACGAGAAAACGAACACGATCAGGATTGAGAACGAGAACACGAACAGGAGCAAAAACAGGAACACGAACAAGAACAAGTACAAAAACATGTACACGAACACGAACAAGAACGAGATTATGAACACGAACGAGAACAAGAACAGGAAAATGAACAATTACATGCACACGTACAAGAACAAGAACAAGAACATGAACGAGAACAAGATCGGAAACACGAACACGAAAACGAACAAGAAGAAGTACTAACACATGTACACGAACAAGAACAAGAACACGAACGAAAACACAAAACAGAACAAGAACACGAACAAGCACAAAACCGAGTACAAGAACATGTACACGATCAAAAACAAGACCAAGAACATAAACGAGAACAAGATCGAAAACATGGACACGAAAAAGAACAAGAAGAAGTACTAACACATGTACACGAACACGAACAAGAACACGAACGAAAACACAAAACAGAACAAGAACACGAACAAGCACAAAACTGAGTACAAGAACGCGTACACGAACGATAACAAGAACGAGAACATGAACGAGAACACGAACAAGAACAGCAAAAAGATCGAGCACATGTACACGAACATGAACAAGAACAAAAACATGAACGAGAATAAGATCGAGAACACGGACACGAACAAGAACAAGACGAACAACTAGATCATGTACACGAACGAGAACAAGAATGGCTTGATGAACAAGATCGAAAACAAGAACACGGACAAGAACAAGAACACCAATGAAAACGAGAACGAGTACGAGATCATGTACACGGACGGAAACAAGAACGAAAACCTGAGCAAGATCGAGAACAAAAACAAGAACAAAAACACGAACAAGAACAAGACCGACAACATGAATGAGGACAAGAACACGAACAGGAACAAGAACAACCACATGTACACGAAGAAAAACAAGGACCAGAACACGAACAAGACGAAGAACATGGACAAAAACAAGAACGCGAACACGAACAAGAACAAGAACGCGAATGAGAACGAGAACATGCACACGAACAAGAACACGACAGAGAACATGAACACGACCAGGAACACGAACGAAAACACGAAACAGAATAAGAACACGAACACGAACAAAACCGAGTGCATAATCATGTACACGATCAAAAACAAGACCAAGAGCATGAACGAGAACAAGACCAAGAACACGAACAAGAACGAGAAATAGAACAAGAACAAGAACACGAACACGAACAAAAACAAGAACACGAACAAGAACATGAACAAGTACAAGAACATGTACACGAACAAGAACAAGAACATTGACATGACCGAGAACACGATTAAGAACAGGAACAAGAACCAGCACATGTACACGAACAAGAACAAGAACAACAACATGAACGAGAACAAGATCGAAAACACGGACACGAACAAGAACAAAAACACGAACGAGAACGGAAATTTGTACACGAGCGAAAACGAGAACGAGATCACGAACAAGAACAAGAACAAAAACATGAACTTGACGAAGATCGAGAACACGGACACGAACAAGAACATGAAGAAAAACTAGATCATGTACACGAACGAGAACAAGAATGGCTTGATGACCAAGATCAAAAACAAGAACATGGACAAGAACAAGAAATAGAACATCAACAAGAACAAGAACACGAACGAGAACATTTACGGGAACAAGAACAAGAACGAAAACATAAACAAGAAGAAGAACAAGAACAAGAACGAGAACAAGAACGAGACCATGAACAAGAACAAGAAAAAGAACACGAACACGAACAAGAACATGAATGCTAAATGAAACGAGAACAAGAACAAGAACAGGAACACGAACAGGCACATGAACAAAAAAAAGAACGAGAACAAGTACAAGAACATGTACACGAACGAGAACAAGAACGTTGACATGAACGAGAACACGATCAAGAACAGGAACAAGAACCAGCGCATGTACACGGACAATAACAAGAACAAGAACATGAACGAGAACAAGATCGAGAACACGGACACGAACAAGAACAAAAACAAGAACGATAACGAGAATATGTACACGAGCGAGAACGAGAACGAGAACATGAACAAGACCACGAACATGAACAAGAACACGAACACGAACAAGACCAAGAACAAGTACAAAAACATGTACGCGAACAATAACAAGAACATGTACGCGAGCAAGAAAAAGAACACAAACACGAAGAGGATTGCGAACAAAAACAAGAACAAGAACAAGAACGAGAACACGAACATGAACAAGAACAAGATCAAGAACACGAACGAGAACACGAACGAGAACAAGTACAAGAACATGTACACGAACAATAACAAGAACGAGAACATGAACGAGAACATGAACAAGAACAAGAACAAAAAGATGAACAAAAACACGAACAAGAACACGAAGACGAACACGAACAAAAACAAGTAAGAAAACATGTACACGAACGAGAACATGGACGAGGACAAGAACAAGAACAGGAACAAGAACGAGAACACGATCGAGAACGAGAACAAGTAAACGAACATGCACACGAACAAGATGAAGAACGAGTACATGAAATGGAACAAGAACAACAACGCGGACACGAACAAGAACAAGAACGCGGACACGAACAAGAACAAGAACAGACACACGAACGAGAACAAGAACAAGAACAGGAACATGAACAAGCACATGTACACGAAAAGGAACAAAAACAATAACATGAACTAGAACATGACCGAGAACACGAAAATGAACAAGATCAAGAAGAAAAACTAGAACATGTACACGAACGAAAACAAGAACGAGAACAAGAACAAGAACAAGAACAAAACCGAGAACAAGAACAGAATCATGAACGGGAACACGAACACGAACAAGAAAAAGACCAACCACATCTACACGAACGAGAACAAGAACGAAAACATGAACTAGAACGAGTACAAGAACACGGACCCGAACGGAAACGAGAACGCGAACACGAACAGGATTGCGATCAAGAACAAGAACAAAGACCAGAACATGATTAAAAACAAGAGCATGAACAAGAACAAGAACAAGTCCAAGAACATGTACACGGAAAAGAACAAAAACCAGAACACGAACAATAACAAGAACACGAACTAGAACGAGAACGGAAACATGAACGATAACTCGAACAAGAACAGAAAAAAGAACAAGAACATGTACACGATCAAGAACAGGAACAAAAACATGAACAAGAACAAGAACACGAACACGGACACGAACATGAACAACAACACGAGCACGAACAGGATCGCAAACAAGAACAAGAACGAGAACATGAACAAGAACAAGAACACGACCAAGAACGAAGGTGAGTACGAGAACATGTTCACGAACTAAAACACGAACAAGAACATGAACGAGGACAAGATCAAGAACACGAACAAGAACAAGAACAGGAACACGAACAAAAACACAATCAAGACCAAGAACAAGTACAAGAACATGTACACGGACAATAACAAGCGCGAGAACATGGACGAGACCACGAACACAAACAGGAAAAAGAATAAACACATGTACCCGACAAAGAACCAGAACAAAAACATGAACGAGCACAAGATCCAGAACACGGTCACGAACATGAACAAAACCGAGTACAAGGAAATGTACACGAACAAAAACAAGAACACGAACGTGAACGGGAACGAAATCGAAAACACGGACAAAAACAAGAACCAGTACAATAACAAGAACAAGAACAGGAACAAGAACAAGAACAAGAACAAGAACAAAAACTCGAATAAAAACAAGAACACGAACAAGACCAAAACGGGAACCAGATCAAGAACAAGAACCAGAACAAAACCGAGAACAAGAACAAGAACATGAATGCGAACGAGAACATGTACACAAACGAAAACATGGACAAGAACAAGAACAAGAACAGGAACACGAACAAAAACACAAACAAGCCCACGAACAAGTACACGAACATGTACACGGACAATACTATGAACGAGAACATGGACGAGACCACGAACATTAACAGGAAAAAGGACAAGAACACGTACACGAACAAGAACAAGAACAAAAACATGAACGAGCACAAGATCAAGAACACGGTCACGAACATGATCAAAACCGAGTACAAGAACACGTACACGAACAAAAACAAGAACAAGAACGTGAACGAGAACATGACCAAGAACAAGAACAAGAACAAGAACGAGAACAAGAACATGTACACGAACAGGAACAAGAACGTTGACATAATCGAGAACACGAACGAGAACAAGAACAGGATCACGAACAAAAACACAATCAAGACCAAGAACAAGTACACGAACATGTACACGGACAATAACAAGAGCTAGAACGTGGACGAGACCACGAACGATAACAGGACGAAGAACAAACACATGTACACGAACAAGAACAAGAACAAACACACGTACGAGCACAAGATCCAGAACACGGTCACGAACACGAACAAAACCTAGTACAAGAAAACGTACACGAACAAAAACAAGAACAAAAACGTGAACGGGAACAAGATCGAAAACACGGACAAAATCAAGAACAAGAACAAGAACAAGAGCAAGAACAGGAACAAGAACGAGAACAAGAACAAGAACCGAATAAACACAAGAACACGAACAAGAACACGAACAAGCACAATGACATGTACACGAACAAGAACTAGAACGTTGACATCAACGAGAACACGGACACGAAGAGGAACAAGAACCAGCAAATGTACACGATCAAAAACAAGGACAAGAACTGGAACAAGAACCAGCAAATGTACACGAACAAAAACAAGAACAAGAACATGAACGAGAACAAGTTCAAGAACACAAACAAGAACAAGAACAAGAACAAGAACAAGATCACGAACAAGACCAAGAACAAGTACAATAACATGTACACGGAAAATGACAAGAACGAAAACATGGACGAGACCACGAACATGAACAGGAAAAAGGACAAGAACATGTACACGAACAAGAACAAGAACAAAAACATGAACGACCACAAGATCAAGAACAAGGTCACGAACATGAACAAAACCGAGTACAAGAACACGTACACGAACAAAAACAAGAACAAGAACGTGAACGAAAACAAGATCGAGAACACGAACAAAAACAAGAACAAGAACAAGAACGAGAACAAAAACATGTACACGAACAAGAACGAGAACGTTGACATGAACAAGAACACGGACATGAACAGGAACAAAAAACAGCAAATGTACACGAACAAAAACACGGACATGAACAGGAACAAGATCCAGCAAATGTACACGAACAAGAACAAGAACAAGAACAGTAACACGAACAAGAACAAGAACACGAACGAAAACAAGAACACGAACAAGAACGAGAACAAGTACAAGAACATGTACACGAACAAATACAAGAACGAAAACATGAACGAGAACAAGAACAAGAACAAGAACGAGAACAAGAACAAAAACGGGAACCAGATCAAGTACAGGACCCAGAACAAAACCAAGAACAAGAACAAGAACATGAATGCGAACGAGTACATGTACATAAACAAAAACATGGACAAGAACGAGAACAAGAACACGAACAAGACCAAGATCGAATGGAAACACATGTACACGGTCAGTAACAAGAACGAAATCATGATCGAGACCACGAACAAGAACAGGAAAAAGAACAAGCACATGCACACGAACAAGAACAAGAAGAACAACATGAACGAGCACAAGATCCAGAACACGGACACGAACATGAACGAACCCGAGTACACGATCATGTACACGAACAAAAACAAGAACAGGAACATAAACAAGAACAAGATCGAGAACTCGAACAAGAATAAGAACAAGTACAAGAACAAGAACACGAACACGAATGAAAACAAGAACATGTACCCGAACAAGAACAAGAACGAGAACAGGAACGAGAACACGAACAAGAACAAATACAAGAACATGTACACGAACAAGAACGAGAACGGTGACATGAATGAGAACACGAACGAGAACAGGAACAAGAACCAGCACATGTACACGAACAAGAACAAGAATAAGAACATGAACGAGAACAAGATCCAGAACACGGACACGAGCATGACCAAGGACAAGAACAAGAACGCGAACGAGAACAAGAACATGTACACGAACAAGAACAAGAACGTTGACATGAACGAGAACACGAACAAGAACAGGAACAAGAACCAGCACATGTACGCAAACAAAAACGTGATCGAGAACAAGATCGAGAACACGAACGAGAACAAGAACAAAGACTAGAAAAAGAACACGAACAGGAACATGAACACGATCAAGAACACGAACAAGTACAAGAACATGTACACGAACAAGAACAAGAACAAGAACACGAACATGAACAGAAACAAGAACGAAACCACGAAACGAAACGAGAACACGAACTTGAACAAAACTGAGTACAAGAACATGTACACGAACCAAAATAAGAACAAGAACATGAACGAGAACAAGATCAAGAACACGAACGAGAACAAGATCCAGAACACGGACACGAGCATGACCAAGGACAAGAACAAGAACGCGAACGAGAACAAGAACATGTACACGAACAAGAACAAGAACGTTGACATGAACGAGAACACGAACAAGAACAGGAACAAGAACCAGCACATGTACGCAAACAAAAACGTGAACAAGAACATGATCGAGCACAGGATCAAGAACACGAGCCAGAACAAGAACAAGCACACGATCAAGACCAAGAACAAGCACAAAAACAGGAAAACGAACAAGCACATGAACACGAACAAGAACAAGAACAAAAACTTGAACGAGCACAAGATCCAGAACACGGTCACGAACATGGCCAAAACCAAGTACAAGAACAGGTACACGAACAAAAACAGGAACACGAACGTGATCGAGAACAAGATCGAGAACACGAACGAGAACAAGAACAAAGACTAGAAAAAGAACACGAACAGGAACATGAACACGATCAAGAACACGAACAAGTACAAGAACATGTACACGAACAAGAACAAGAACAAGAACACGAACATGAACAGAAACAAGAACGAAACCACGAAACAAAACGAGAACATGAACTTGAACAAGACTGAGTACAAGAACATGTACACGAACCAAAATAAGAACAAGAACATGAACGAGAACAAGATCAAGAACACGAACAAGAACAAGAACAGGAACACGAGAGAAACACGAACAAGACCAAGAACAAGTACAAGAACATGTACACGGACCATAACAAAAACGAGAACATGGACGAGACCACGAACAAGAACACGAAAAAGAACGAGCACATGTACACGAACAATAACAACAACGAAAACATGAACGAGCACAAGATCCAGAACACGGTCATGACATGAACAAAACCGAGTACAAGAACACGTACACGAACGAAAACAAGAACCAGCAAAAGAACAAGAACAAGAACAAGAACACGATCAAAAACAACAACACGAACAAGAACACGAACAAGTACAAGAACATGTACACGAACAAGAACGAGAATGTTGACATGAACAAGCACACGGACAAGAACAGGAACAAGAACCAGCAAATGTACACGATCAAAAACAAGAACACGAACAGGAACCAGAACCAGCAAATCTACACGAACAAAAACAAGGACAAGAACATGAACGAGAACATGAACAAGAATAGGAACAAGAACAAGAACAAGAACACGGACAAGAACAGAAACAAGAACCAGCAAATGTACACGAACAAAAACAAGGACAAGAACAGAAACGAGAACCAGCACATGTACACGAACATAAACAAGAACACGAAAATGAACGAGAACGAGAACAAGAACAAATACAAGAACATGTACACGAACAAGAACAAGAACGTTGACATGACCGAGAACGCGAACGAGAACAGGATCAAGAACCGGCACATGTACCCGAACAAAAACAAGAACAAGAACATGGACGAGAACACGATCCAGAACACGGACACGAACATGACCAAGAACAAGAACAAGAACAAGAACGAGAACAAGAACATGTACACGAACAAGAACAAGAACGTTGACATGAACGAGAACACGAACGAGAACAAGAACAGGAGCACGAACAAAAACACAATAAAGACCAAGAACAAGTACAAGAACATGTACACGGACAATAACAAGAGCGCGAACATGGACGAGACCACGGACAAAAACAGGATAAAGAAAAAACACATGTACACGAACAAGAACAAGAACGAACACACGTACGAGCACAAGATCCAGAACACGGTCACGAACATGAACAAAACTTAGTACAAGAAACCGTACACGAACAAAAACAAGAACAGAGACGTGAACGGGAACAAGATCGAAAACACGGACAAAATCAAGAACAAGAACAAGAACAAGAACAAGAACAGGAACAAGAACGAGAACAAGAACAAGATCCGAATAAAAACAAGAACACGAACTAGAACACGAACAAGTACAATGACATGTACACGAACAAGAACTAGAACGTTGACATGAACGAGAACACGGACACGAACAGGAACAAGAACCAGCAAATGTACACGATCATAAACAAGGACAAAAACAGGAACAAGAACCAGCAAATGTACACGAACAAAAACAAGAACAAGAACATGAACGAGAACAAGATCAAGAACACGGACACGAACAAGAGCGAGAAAAAGAACTCGAACTTGTACATGAACGAGAATACGAAAGAGAACATGAACAGGAACAAGAATGATAACACGAAACAGAACGAAAACACGAACAAGAACGAAACCGAGTACAAGAACATGTACACGGACGAGAACAAGATCGAGAACATGAACGAGAACAAGATCAAGAACACAAACAAGAACAAGAACAAGAACAAGAACAATATCACGAACAAGACCAAGAACAAGTACAATCACATGTACACGGACAATCACAAGAACGAGAACATGAACGAGTCCACCAACAAACACAGGAAAAAGAACGAGCACATGTACACGAACAAGAACAGAAACAAGAACGTGAACGAGAACAAGATCGCGAAAACTATCAAGAACAAGAACAAGAACATGAAAAAGAACACGAACAAGAACTAGAACACGAACAAGTACAAGGATATGTACACGAACAAGAACAAGAACAGGAACACGAACATGAACATGAACAAACACACAAACAAGCCCAAGAACAAGTACACGAACATGTACACGGACAATCACAAAAACGAGAACATGGACGAGACCACGAACATGAACAGGAAGGAGGACAAGAATATGTACACGAACATGAACAAGAACAAAAACATGAACGAGCACAAGATCCAGAACACGGTCACGAACATGAACACAACCGAGTACAAGAACACGTCCACGAACGAAAACAAGAACAAGAACGTGAACGAGAACAAGATCGAGAACACGAACGAGAACAAGAACAAAGACTAGAAAAAGAACACGAACAGGAACAAGAACACGAACACGAACACGAACAAGTACAAGAACATGTACACGAACAAGAACAAGAACAAGAACACGAACATGGAAAGAAACAAGAACGAAACCACGAAACAAATCGAGAACACGAACAAGAACAAAACTGAGTACAAGAACATGTACACGAACCTTAATAAGAACAAGAACATGAACGAGAACAAGATCAAGAACACGAACAAGAACAAGAACAGGAACACGAGAGAAACACGAACAAGACCATGAACAAGTACAAGAACATGTACACGGACAATAACAAAAACGAGAACATGGACGAGACCACGAACAAGAACACGAAAAAGAACGAGCACATGTACACGAACAATAACAACAACAAAAACATGAACGAGCACAAGATCCAGAACACGGTCACGACATGAACAAAACCGAGTACAAGAACACGTACACGAACGAAAACAAGAACCAGAACAAGAACAAGAACAAGAACAAGAACAAGAACACGATCAAAAACAAGAACACGAACAAGAACACGAACAAGTACAAGAACATGTACACTAACAAGAACGAGAATGTTGACATGAACAAGAACACGGACAAAAACAGGAACAAGAACCAGCAAATGTACACGATCAAAAACAAGAACAAGAACAGGAACCAGAACCAGCAAATGTACACGAACAAAAACAAGGGCAAGAACATGAACGAGAACATGAACAAGAATAGGAACAAGAACAAGAACAAGAACACGGACAAGAACAGAAACAAGAACCAGCAAATGTACACGAACAAAAACAAGGACAAGAACAGGATCGAGAACCAGCACATGTACACGAACATAAACAAGAACAAGAACATAAACGAGAACAAGAACAAGAACAAATACAAGAACATGTACACGAACAAGAACAAGAACGTTGACATGAACGAGAACACGAACGAGAACAGGATCAAGAACCAGCACATGTACACGAACAAACACTAGAACAAGAACATGGACGAGAACAAGATCCAGAACACGGACACGAACATGACCAAGAACAAGAACAAGAACAAGAACGAAAACAAGAACATGTGCACGAACAAGAACAAGAACGTTGACATGAACGAGAACACGAACGAGAACAAGAACAGGAGCACGAAAAAAAACACAATCACGACCAAGAACAAGTACAAGAACATGTACACGGACAATAACAAGAGCGAGAACATGGACGAGACCACGAACAAGAGCAGGAAAAAGGACAGACACATGTAGACAAACAACAACGAAAACAAAAACATTGACGAGAACGAGATCGAGAACAAAAAGAAGAGCAAGAACGGGAACGGGAGCGAGATCGGGATTAGGAACAAGAACGAAACCGAGAACGAGAACAAGAACAATGACGAGAACAAAATCGTGTACACGGACACGAAGGAGAACAAAAACACGGACATGAACAGGATTACGAACAAACACATGGACACGAACCAGAACAAGAACACGAACGAGAACAAGAACACGGATGAAAAAACGCTCATGAACAAGAACAAGAACAAGAACGGGAACGACATCAAGAACACGAACAAGAACAAAACCAAGAACCAGAACAAGAACCTGAACGAGAACAAGATCGAGATCACGGACATGGACATGAACAAGAACAAGAACACGAACACGAACATGGACAAGAACACGAACAAGAACGAGAACATGTACACGAACAAGAACAAGAGCATAAACATGAACGCGAACACGAACAAGAACAAGTACAAAAACATGTACTCGAACGAGAACGAGAACGAGAACATGACCGAGAACAAGAAGAAGAACACGGACACGAACAAGAACAAGAACACGATCGCAAACAGGATTGAGCACAAAAACAAGAACACGACCAAAAACAAGGACTCGAACGAGAACAGGCACAAGTATATGAACATGTACACGAGCAAGGACAAGAACGAGAACATGAACGAGAATAAAAACACGAACAAGAACACGACCACGGACAAGAACAAGAACAAGAACGGGCACGGGAACGAGATCACGAACGAGAACGAGATCGAAAATCCGGGCACGAACAAGGACAAGAACAAGAACAAGAACACGTACACGCACCAGAACGTGAACGAGAACATGTACAAGAACAAGAACATGAACGAGAACGAGCACAGAAACAAGATCATGAACACGAACAAGAAGAGGGACGAGAACAAGAACAAGAAAAGGCACAACAACATGTACAAAAACAAGAACAAGAACGAGAACGAGCACAGAAACAAGATCATGAACACGAACAAGAACAGGGACGAGAACAAAAACAAGAAAAAGCACAACAACATGTACAAAAACAAGAACAAGAACAAGAACGGGAACGGGAACGAGATCAAGAACAAAAACAAGAACGAAACCGGGAACAAGAACAAAATCATGAACGAGAACAAGATCGAGAAGACGGACACGAACAAGAACACGGACACGAACAGGATTGCGAACGAAAACAACAACACAAACAAGAACAAGAACACGAACAAGAACAAGAACAAGAACTCGAACAAGAACAAGAACACGTACATGAACGTGTACACGAAGAAGAACAAAAACTCAAACATGAACGAGATCAAGAACAAGAACAAGAACACGACAGAATCAAGAAGAAGTATAAGAACATGTACACGAACGAGAACATGAACGAAAACGAGAACAAGAACAGAATTAAGAACAAGCACATGGACACGAACAAGAAAAAGAACATGAACATGAACGTGAACAAGAACGAGAACAAGTACAAGAACATGTACACGAACGAGAACAAGAACGAGAACAAGAACAAGAACAAGAACAAAACCAAGAAGGAGAACAAGAACATGAACACGAACAAAAACACGTTAGGAACAAGAACAAGTACAAGAACATGTACGCGAACGAGAACATGAGCGAGAACAAGAACGGGAACAAGAACAAAAACAGAAATACGAACAAAATCACGAGCACGAATGAGGACATAAACGAGTACAAGAACATGTATACGAACGATAACGAGAACGAAAACATAAACTAGAACGAGTACACGAACAAGAACGAGAATCAGAACAACAACGCGAACAAGAACAAGAAAACGAACAAGTACAAGAACATGTACACAATCAAGAACAAGAACGAGAACATGGACGAGAACAAGAACAAGGACAGGAACACGACCAAGAACAAGAACACGGACACGAACAGGATCGAGAACAAGAACACGTACAGGATCAATAACAGGAACATGAACAAGAACACGATTAAGAACAAAAACAGGAACAAAAACCAGAACAAGAACAAGAACATGAACGCGAACGCGATCAAGAGCAGGGACCTGAACAAGAAGAAGAACAAGAACAAGAACAAGGACAAGAACACGAACAAGAACAAGAACACGAACACGAACAAGTACACGAACATGTACACGAACTAGAACAAGAACGTTGACATGAACAACAACACGAACGAGAACAGGAACAAGAACCAGCACGTGTACACCATCAAACACAAAAACAAGAACATGAACGAGAACAAGATCAAGACCACGGACACGAACAAGAGCAAGAAGAAGAAATCAAACATGTACATGACCGAGAATACGAACGAGAACATGAACAGAAACAAGAACGAAAACGCGAAACAGAACAAGAACACGAACAAGAACAAAACCGAGTACAAGAAAACGTACACGAACAAAAACAAAAACAAGAACGTGAACGGGAACAAAATCGAAAACACGGACAAAAACAAGAACAAGAACAAGAACAAGAACAAGAACAGGAACAAGAACAAGAACAAGAACAAGGACAAGAACCCGAATAAAAACAAGAACACGAACAAGAACACGAACAAGTACAAGAGCATGTACACGAACAAGAACGAGAACGTTGACATGAACGAGAACATGGACACGAACAGGAACATGAACCAGCAAATGTACACGAACAAAAACAAGGACAAGAACAGGAACAAGAAACAGCAAATGTACACGAACAAAAGCAAGAACACGAACATGAACGAGAACAAGATTAAGAACACGGACACGAACAAGAGCAAGAAGAAGAACTCAAACACGTACATGACCGAGAATACGAACGAGAACATGAACAAAAACAAAAACGATAACACGAAACAGAATTAAAACACGAACAAGAACAAAACCGAGTACAAGAACATGTACACGGACGTGAACAAGAACGAGAACACAAACAAGAACGAGAACAAGAACAAGAACACGAACACGAACAAGACCAAGAACAAGTACAATAACATGTACACGGACAATAACAAGAACGAGAACATGAACGAGACCACGAACAAGAACAGGAAAAAGACCAAGAACATGCATACGAACAAAAACAGGAACAAGCACGTGAACGAGAACAAGGTCGAGAAAACGATCGAGAACAAGCACAAGAACAAGAAAACGAACACGAACAAGAACGAAAACGCGAACAAGTACGAGAATATGTACATGAACAAGAACAAGAACGAGAACACGAACATGAACAGAAACAAGAACGAAAACACCAAACAGAACAAGAACACAAACGAGACCAAAGACGGAAACCAGATCACGAACGAAAACAACAACAAAACCGAGAACAAAAGCAAGAACATGAATGCGAACGAGAACATATACAAATACGAAAACATGGACAAGAACAAGAACAAGAACAAGAACAAGAACAAGAACAAGAACACGAACAAGAACAAGAACACGAACACAAACAAGTACACGAACATGTACACGAACTAGATTAAGAACGGTGACATGAACAACAACACGAACGAGAATAAGAACAAGAACCAGCACGTGTACACCAACAAAAACAAGAACAAGAACAAGAACACGAACAAGAACAAGGACAAGAACCCGAATAAAAACAAGAACACGAACAAGAACACGAACAAGTACAAGAACATGTACACGGAAAGGAACAAAAACCAGGGCAAGAAAAATAACAAGAACACGAACTAGAACGAGAACGGGAACATGAACGATAACACGAACAAGAACAGAAAAAAGAACAAGCACATGTACACGATCAATAACAAGAACAAAAACATGACCTAGAACAAGAACAAGAACACGGACACGAAGAAGAACAACAACACGAGCACGAACAGGATTGCGAACAAAAACAAGCACGAGAACATGAACGAGAACACGAATAAGAACAAGAACACGACCAAGAACAAGAAGAAGAACATGAACACGAACAAGAACAAGAACAGAAAAATGAACAACTACATGTACACGAACAAGAACCATAACAAGAACAAGAACGAGAACAAGATCGAAAACACGGACACGAAAAAGAACAAGAAGAAGTACTGACACATTTACACGAACGAGAACAAGAACGAGAACATGAACAGGAACATGAACAGAAATACGAACGAAAACACGAGCACGAATGCGGACAAGAACGAGTAGAAGAACATGTATACGAACGAGAACGAGAACGAAAACATAAACTAGAACGAGTACACGAACAAGAACGAGAATCAGAACAAGAACACGAACAAGAACGAGAACATGTACAAGAACATGTACACAAACAAGAACAAGAACGAGAACATGGACGAGAACAAGAACAAGAACAGGAACACGACCAAGAACAAGAACACGGACACGAACAGGATCGAGAACAAGAACACGAACAGGAACAATAACAGCAACATGAACGAGAACACGATTGAGAACAAAAACAAGAACAGGAACCAGAAGAAGAACAAGAACATGAACGCGAACGAGGTCGAGAACACGGACCTGATCGAAAACAAGAACAAGCACAAGAACAAGAACAAGAACAAGAACAAGAACAAGAACAGGAACAATAACAAGAACACGAACAAGAACAAGAACACGAACACGAACAAGTACACGAATATGTACACGAACTAGAACAGTAACGTTGACATGAACAACAGCACGAACGAGAACAGGATCAAGAACCAGCACGTGTACACGAACAACAACAAGAACAAGAACATGAACGAGAACAAGATCAAGAACACAAACACGAACAAGAGCAAGAAGAAGAAATCAAACATGTACATGAATGAGAATACGAACGAGAACATGAACAGAAAGAAGAACGAAAACACGAAACAGAACAAGTACACGAACAAGAACAAAACCAAGTACAAGAAAACGTACACGAACAAAAACAAGAACAAGAACGTGAACGAGACCGAAATCGAAAACACGGACAAAAACAAGAACAAGAACAAGAACAAGAACAAGAACAGGAACAAGAACAAGAACAAGAACACGGACAAAACCCCAAATAAAATCAAGAACACGAACAAGAACACGAACAAGTACAAGAACATGTACACGAACAAGAACGAGAACGTTGACATGAACGAGAACACGGACACGAACAGGAACAAGAACCAGCAAATGTACACGAACACAAACAAGGACAAGAACAGGAACAAGAACCAGCAAATGTACACGAACAAAAACAAGAACAAGAACATGAACGAGAACAAAATCAAGATCACGGACACGAACAAGAGCGAGAAGAAGAACTCGAACATATACATGAACGAGAATACGAAATAGAACATGAACAGGAACAAGAACGATAACACGAAACAGAACGAAAACACGAACAAGAACGAAACCGAGTACAAGAACATGTACACGGACGTGAACAAGAACGGGAACACAAACAAGAACAAGAACACGAACACGACCAAGACCACTAACAAGTACAGTAACATGTACACGGACAATAACAAAAACGAGAACATGAACGAGACCACGAACAAGAACAGGAAAAAGAACAGGAACATGTACACGAACAAAAACAGAAACAAGAACGTGAACGAGAACAAGATCGAAAAAACGATCAAGAACAAAAACAGGAACAAGAACAAGAACACGAACAAGACCAAGATCGAGTACAACAACATGTACACGGTCAATAACAAGAACGAAATCATGAACGAGACCACGAACAAGAACAGGAAAAAGAACAAGCACATGAACACGAACAAAAACAAGAACAACAACATGAACGAGCACAAGATCCAGAACACGGACACGAACATGAACGAAACCGAGTACACGATCATGTACACGAACAAATACAAGAACAAGAACAAGATCAAGAACACGATCAAGAACAAGAACGAGTACAAGAACAAGAACACGAACACGAACGAAAACAAGAACATGTATCCGAACAAGAACAAGAACGAGAACATGAACGAGAACACGAACAAGAACGAATACAAGAACATGTACACGAACAAGAACGAGAACGTTGACATGAACGAGAACACGATCACGAACAGGAACAAGAGCCAGCACATGTACACGAACAAAAACAAGAACAAGAACATGAACGAGAACAAGATCCAGAACACGGACACGAACATGAACAAGAACAAGAACAAGAACGCGAACGAGCACAGGGTCAAGAACACGAGCCAGTACAAGAACCAGAACACGAACATGAACAAGAACACGAAGAAGAGCAAGAACACGAACGAAGACAAGAACACGAACAAGAACACGAACGTTGACATGAACGAGAACACGAACGATAACAGAAACAAGAACCAGCACATGTCCACGAACAAAAACGTGAACAAGAACATGAACGAGCACAGGAGCAAGAACACAAGCCAGAACAAGATCAAGAACACGAACATGAACAAGAACACGAAGAAAAACAAGAACACGAACAAAGACAAGAACGCGAACAAGAACACGAACAAGTAGAAGAACATGTACACGAACAAGAACATGAACGTTGACACGTACGAGAACACGAACGAGAAAAGGAACAAGAACCAACACACGTACACGAACAAAAATGAGAACACGAACATGAACGAGAACAAGATCCAGAACACGGGCACGAATAAGAACAAGAAGAAAAACTAGATCATGTACACGAACGAAACAAGAACGGCTAGATGAACAAGATTAAAAACAAGCACATGAACAAGAACAAGAACAAGAACAAGAACAAGTACAAGAACATGTACACGAACAAGAACAAGAACAAGAACTTGGACGAGAAGAAGAACAAGAACAGGAACACGACCACGAACAAAAACAAGAACAAAAACGGGAACCAGATCAAAATCAAGAACCAGAACAACAACAAAAACATGAACGCGAACGAGATCGAGCACACGGACCTGAACAAGAACGAGAACAAGAACATGAACAAGAACACGAACAAGAACAAGCACACGACAAGAACACGAACAAGTACACAAACATGTACACGAACTAGAACAAGAACGTTAACATGAACGAGAACAGGAACAAGAACAGAAAGAAGAACAAGGACAAGAACAAGAACAAGAACACGATCACGACCAAGAACAAGTACACAAACATGTACACGGACACTAACAAGAACGTGAACATGAACGAGAACAAGAACAAAAACCAGAAGAAGAACATGAACGAGAACAAGAACATGAACAAGAACACGAACAAGTACAAGAACATGTACACGAACAAGAACAAGAACAAGAACACGAACATGAACAGAAACAAGAACGAAAACACGAAACAGAACGAGAACACGAACAAGAACAGGGGCGAGAACAAGAACAAGAAAAAGCACCACAACATTCACAAAAACAAGAACAAGAACGAGAACATGAAAGAGAATAAGAACACGAACAAGAACACGACCACGAACAAGAACACGAACAAGAACGGGAACAAGAACAAAATCAGGAATACGAACAAAATCACGAGCACGAATGAGGACAAAAACGAGTACAAGAACATGTAAACGAACGAGAACGAGAACGAAAACATAAACTAGAACGAGTACACGAACAAGAACGAGAATCAGAAAAAGAACGCGAACAAGAACAAGAACACGAACAAGTACAAGAACATGTACACAAAGAAGAACAAAAACGAGAACATCCACGAGAACAAGAATAAGGACAGGAACACGACCAAGAACAAGAACACGGAAAGAAACAGGATCGAGAACAAGAACACGTAAAGGAAGAATAACAGGAACATGAACAAGAACACGATTAAGAACAAAAACAGGAACAAAAACCAGAACAAGAACAAGAACAAGAACAAGAACAAGAACACGAACAAGAACAAGAACACGAACACGAACAAGTACACGAACATGTACACGAACAAGAACAAGAACGTTGACATGAACAACAACACGAACGAGAGCAGGAAGAAGAACCAGAACGTGTACACGAACAAAAACAAGAACAAGAACATGACCTAGAACAAGAACAAGAACACGGACACGAACAAGAACAACAACACGAGCACGAACAGGATTGCGAACAAGAACAAGCAGGAGAAGATGAACGAGAACACGAATAAGAACAAGAACAAGAAGACGAACATGAACACGAACAAGAACAAGAACAGAAAGATGAACAACTACATGTACACGAACAAGAACAATAACAAGAACATGAACGAGAACAAGATCAAAAACACGGACATGAAAAAGAACAAGAAGAAGTACTGACGCATTTACACGAACGAGAACAAGAACGAGAACATGAACAGGAACAAAAACAGAAATACGAACGAAAACACGAGCACGAATGAGGACAAAAACGAGTACAAGTACATGTATACGAAAGAGAACGAGAATGAAAACATCAACTAGAACGAGTACACGAACAAGAACGCGAACGAGAATAAGAACACGAACAAGAACACGACCAAGAACAAGAACAAGAACAAGAACGGGAACGGGACCGAGATCAAGAACGAGAACGAGGACGATACCGAGAAGCAGAACAAGAACATGAACGAGAACGAGATCGAAAACACGGGCACGAACGAGAACAAGAACAAGAACAAGAACATGTACACGCACCAGAACGTGGACGAGATCATGTACACGAACAAGAACACGAACCAGAACGAGCACAAAATCAAGAACAAGAACACGAACAAGAACAGGGGCGAGAACAAGAACAAGAAAAAGCACCACAACATGTACAAAAACAAGAACAAGAACGAGAACATCAAAGAGAATAAGAACACGAACAAGAACACGACCACGAACAAGAACACGAACAAGAACGGGAACAAGAACAAAAACAGAAATACGAACAAAATCACGAGCACGAATGAGGACAAAAACGAGTACAAGAACATGTAAACGAACGAGAACGAGAACGAAAACATAAACTAGAACGAGTACACGAACAAGAACGAGAATCAGAACAAGAACACGAACAAGAACAAGAACACGAACAAGTACAAGAACATGTACACAAACAAGAACAAGAGCGAGAACATGGATGAGAACAAGAATAAGGACAGGAACACGACCAAGAACAAGAACACGGACACGAACAGGATCGAGAACAAGAACACGAACAGGAACAATAACAGGAACGAAAACACCAAACAGAACAAAAACACAAACAAGAACAGAACTGAGTACAAGAACATGTACACGAACCAAAACAAGAACAAGAACATGAATGGGAACAAGATCAAGAACACGAACAAGAACAAGAACAGGAACACGAACAAAAACACAAACAAGCCCAAGAACGAGTACACGAACATGCACACGGACAATAATAAGAACGAGAACATGGACGAGACCACATACATGAACAGGAAAACGGACAAGCACATGTACACGAGCAAGAACAAGAACAAAAACATGAACGAGCACCAGATCCAGAACACGGTCACGAACATGAACAAAACCGAGTACACGAACACGTACACCAACAAGATTGAAAACAAGAACGTGAACGAAAACCAGATCGAGAACACGAACAAAAACAGGAACATGAACTAGAACAAGGACAAGAACATGAACAAGATCGAGAACAAGCACATGTACACGAACATGAACGAGAACAAGAACATGAACAAGAACAAGAACAAGAACAAGTACAAGAACATGTACGCGGACGAGAACAAGAACGAGAACAAGAACAAGAACAAAAACAAAACCAAGAACAAGAACAAGAACATTAGGGAGAACGAGATCGAGAACACGGACACGAACACGAACACGAACAAGTACAAGAACATGTACACGAACAAGAACGAGAACGTTGACGTGATCGAGAACACGGACAAGAACAGGAACATAAACCAGCAGATGTACACGAACAAAAACAAGGACAAGAACAGGAACAAGATCCAGCAAATGTACACGAACAAAGACAAGGACAAGAACATAAACGAGAACAAGATCCAGAACACGGACACGAACATGACCACGAACAAGAAGCAGAACGCGAACGAGAACAAGAACATGTACCCGAACACGAACAAGAACGAGAACATGACCAAGATCACGAACACGAACGGAACGGAGATCGAAAACAAGTAATAAAACGAGAACAAGGACAAAAACATGTACATAAACAAAAACGATAACAGAAACATGAACGAGAACAAGAACACAAGCACGGACACGAACGAGAACAAGAACACGAACACGAACAGGATCGAAAACAAAAACACGAACAGAAACAATAACAGGAACAAGAACAAAAACGGGAATCAGATCAAGAACAAGAACCAGAACAAAACCGAAAACAAGAGCAAGAACATGAATGCGAACGAGAACATGTACACAAACGAAAACATGGAGACGAACAAGAACAAGAACAGAAACAAGAACAAGAACACGAACAAGACCAAGATCAAGTACAAAATCATGTACACGGACAATAACAAGAACGATAACATGAACGAGACCACGAACAAGAACAGAAAAAGAACAAGCACATGTACACGAACAAGAACAAGATCAACAACATGAACGAGCACATGATCCAGAATACGGACACGCACATGAACAAAACCGAGTACACGAACATGTACACGGACAAAAACAAGAACAAGATCCAGAACACGAACAAGAACAAGAACAAGAACAAGAACAAGAACAAGAACTAGAACACGAACGAAAACAAGAACGTGTACCCGAACAAGAACAAGAACGAGAACATGAACGAGAACACGACCAAGAACAAGTACAAGAACATGTACACAAACAAGAACAAGAGCGAGAACATGGATGAGAACAAGAATAAGGACAGGAACACGACCAAGAACAAGAACACGGACACGAACAGGATCGAGAACAAGAACACGAACAGGAACAATAACAGGAACGAAAACACCAAACAGAACAAAAACACAAACAAGAACAGAACTGAGTACAAGAACATGTACACGAACCAAAACAAGAACAAGAACATGAATGGGAACAAGATCAAGAACACGAACAAGAACAAGAACAGGAACACGAACAAAAACACAAACAAGCCCAAGAACGAGTACACGAACATGCACACGGACAATAATAAGAACGAGAACATGGACGAGACCACATACATGAACAGGAAAACGGACAAGCACATGTACACGAGCAAGAACAAGAACAAAAACATGAACGAGCACCAGATCCAGAACACGGTCACGAACATGAACAAAACCGAGTACACGAACACGTACACCAACAAGATTGAAAACAAGAACGTGAACGAAAACCAGATCGAGAACACGAACAAAAACAGGAACATGAACTAGAACAAGGACAAGAACATGAACAAGATCGAGAACAAGCACATGTACACGAACATGAACGAGAACAAGAACATGAACAAGAACAAGAACAAGAACAAGTACAAGAACATGTACGCGGACGAGAACAAGAACGAGAACAAGAACAAGAACAAAAACAAAACCAAGAACAAGAACAAGAACATTAGGGAGAACGAGATCGAGAACACGGACACGAACACGAACACGAACAAGTACAAGAACATGTACACGAACAAGAACGAGAACGTTGACGTGATCGAGAACACGGACAAGAACAGGAACATAAACCAGCAGATGTACACGAACAAAAACAAGGACAAGAACAGGAACAAGATCCAGCAAATGTACACGAACAAAGACAAGGACAAGAACATAAACGAGAACAAGATCCAGAACACGGACACGAACATGACCACGAACAAGAAGCAGAACGCGAACGAGAACAAGAACATGTACCCGAACACGAACAAGAACGAGAACATGACCAAGATCACGAACACGAACGGAACGGAGATCGAAAACAAGTAATAAAACGAGAACAAGGACAAAAACATGTACATAAACAAAAACGATAACAGAAACATGAACGAGAACAAGAACACAAGCACGGACACGAACGAGAACAAGAACACGAACACGAACAGGATCGAAAACAAAAACACGAACAGAAACAATAACAGGAACAAGAACAAAAACGGGAATCAGATCAAGAACAAGAACCAGAACAAAACCGAAAACAAGAGCAAGAACATGAATGCGAACGAGAACATGTACACAAACGAAAACATGGAGACGAACAAGAACAAGAACAGAAACAAGAACAAGAACACGAACAAGACCAAGATCAAGTACAAAATCATGTACACGGACAATAACAAGAACGATAACATGAACGAGACCACGAACAAGAACAGAAAAAGAACAAGCACATGTACACGAACAAGAACAAGATCAACAACATGAACGAGCACATGATCCAGAATACGGACACGCACATGAACAAAACCGAGTACACGAACATGTACACGGACAAAAACAAGAACAAGATCCAGAACACGAACAAGAACAAGAACAAGAACAAGAACAAGAACAAGAACTAGAACACGAACGAAAACAAGAACGTGTACCCGAACAAGAACAAGAACGAGAACATGAACGAGAACACGACCAAGAACAAGTACAAGAACATGTACACGGACAAGAACAAGAACGTTGACATGAACGAGAACGAGATCGGAAACACGGACACGAAAAAGAACAAGAAGAAGTACTGACACATTTACACGAACGAGAGCAAGAACGAGAACATGAACAGGAACAAAAACAGAAATACGAACGAAAACACGAGCACGAATGAGGACAAAAACGAGTACAAGAACATGTATACGAACGAGAACGAGAACGAAAACATAAACTAGAACGAGTACACGAACAAGAACGAGAATCAGAACAAGAACACGAACAAGAACAATAATACGAACAAGAACGAGAACAAGTACAAGAACATGTACACAAACAAGAACATGAACAAGAACACGGACGAGAACAAGAACAAGAACAGAAACACGACCAAGAACAAGAACACGGACACGAACAGGATTGAGATTAAGAAAGCGAACAGGAACAATAGCAGGAACATGAACGAGATCACGATTGAGAACAAAATAAGAACAGGAACCAGAACAAGAACAAGAACATGAACGCGAACGAGATCGAGAACACGGACCTGAACGAGGACAAGAACAAGAACACGACCAAGACCACGAACAAGTACAATAACATGTACACGGACAATAACAAGAACGAGAACATGGACGAGACCACGAACAAGAACAGGAAAAAGAACAGGAACATGTAGACGAACAAAAACAGGAACAAGAACGTGAACGAGAACAAGATCGAAAAAACGATCAAGAACAAGAACACGATCAAGAAAAAGAACACGAACAAGAACAAGAACACGAACAAGTACACGAATATGTACACGAACAAGAACAAGAACAAGAACACGAACATGAACAGTAACAAGACCGAATACACCAAACAGAACAAAAACACAAACAAGAACAGAACTGAGTACAAGAACATGTACACGAACCAAAACAAGAACAATAACATGAATGGGAACAAGATCAAGAACACGAACAAGAACAAGAACAGGAACACGAACAAAAACACAAACAAGCCCAAGAACGAGTACAAGAACATGTACACGGACAATAACAAGAACGAGAACATGGACGAGACCACAAACATGAACAGGAAAACGGACAAGCACATGTACACGAACAAGAACAAGAACTAAAACATGAACGAGCACAAGATCCAGAACACGGTCACGAACATGAACAAAACCGAGTACAAGAACACGTACACGAACAAAATGAAAAACAAGAACGCGACCGAAAACAAGATCGAGAACACGAACAAAAATAGGAACATGAACTAGAACAAGGACAAAAACAAGAACAAGAACAAGAACAAGCACATGTACACGAACATGAACAAGAACAAGAACATGAACAAGAACAAGAACAAGAACAAGTACATGAACATGTACACGGACGAGAACCAGAACGAGAACAAGAACAAGATCAAAAACAAAACCGAGACCAAGAACAAGAACATTAGGGAGAACGTGATCGAGAACACGGACACGAACAAGAACACGAACAAGTACAAGAACATGTACACGAACAAGAACGAGAACGTTGACGTGAACGAGAACACGGACAAGAACAGGAACAAGATCCAGCAAATGTACACGAACAAAGACAAGGACAAGAACATGAACGAGAACAAGATCCAGAACACGGACACGAACATGACCACGATCAAGAAGCAGAACGCGAACGAGAACAAGAACATGTACCCGAACACGAACAAGAACGAGAACATGACCAAGACCACGAACACGAACGGGAAGGAGATCGAAAACAAGTAATAAAACAAGAACAAGGACAAAAACATGTACACGAACAAAAACGATAACAGAAACATGAACGAGAACAAGAACACAAGCACGGACACGAACGAGACCAAAAACACGAACACGATCAGGATCGAAAACAATAACACGAACAGAAACAATAACACTAACAAGAACAAAAACGGGAACCATATCAGGAACAAGAACCAGAACAAAACCGAGAACAAGAGCAAGAACATGAATGCGAACGAGAACATGTACACAAACGAATACATCGACAAGAACAAGAACAAGAACAGAAACAATAACAAGAACGAGAACACGAACAAGAACAAGAACACGAACGAGAACGAGAACAAGTCCAAGAACATGTACACGGAAAAGATCAAAAACCAGAACACGAACAATAACAAGAACACGAACTAGAACAAGAACGAAAACATGAACGATAACACGAACAAGACAGAAAACAGAACAAGCACATGTACACGATCAAGAACAAGATCAACAACATGAACGAGCACATGATCCAGAATACGGACACGAACATGAACAAAACCGAGTACACGAACATGTACACGGACAAAAACAAGAACAAGATCCAGAACACGAACGAGAACAAGAACACGAACAAGAACAAGAACAAGAACAAGAACTAGAACACAAACGAGAACAAGAACATGTACCCGAACAAGAACACGAACGAGAACAGGAACGAGAACCAGCACATGTACACGAACAAAAACAAGAACACGAACATGAACGAGAACAAGACCCAAAACACGGACACGAACATGACCAAGTACAAGATCAAGAACGCGAACGAGAACAAGAACATGTAACCGAACAAGAACAAGAACGAGAACAGGGAAATGAACAAGATCAAGGAGGAAAACGAGAACATGTACACGACCGAAAACAAGAACGAGAACACGAAAAAGAAAAAGAACAAAACCGAGAACAAGAACAGAAACATGAACGGGAACACGAACAAGAACAAGAAAAAGAACAACCACATCTACACGAACGAGAACAAGAACAAAAACATGAACTAGAACGAGTACAAGAACACGGACTCGAACCAGAACGAGAACACGAACACGAACAGGATTGCGAAGAAGATCAAGAATGAAGACAAGAACACGAACAAAAACAAGAGCACGAACAAGAACGAGAACAAGTCCAAGAACATGTACACGGTAAAGATCAAAAACCAGAACACGAACAATAACAAGAACACGAACTAGAACAAGAACGAAAACATGAACGATAACACGAACAAGACAGAAAACAGAACAAGCACATGTACACGATCAAGAACAAGAACAAAAACGTGAACTAGAACAAGACAAGAACACGTACACGCACAAGAACAACAACACGAGCACGAACAGGATTGCGAACAAGAACAAGAACGCGAACACGAACAAGAACAAGAACACGACCAGAAACACGAACGAGAACATGAACACGAACGAGAACACGAACAGAAAAATGAACAACCACATCTACACGAACGAGAACAAGAACAAAAACATGAACTAGAACGAGTACAAGAACACGGACACGAACAAGAACGAGAACACGAACACGAACAGGATTGCGATCAAGAACAAGAACGAAGACCAGAACACGAACAAAAACAAGAGCACGAACAAGAACAAGAACAAGTCCAAGAACATGTACACGGAAAGAAACAAAAACCAGAGCAAGAAAAATAACAAGAACACGAACTAGAACGAGAACGGGAACGTGAACGATACTACGAACAAGAACAGAAAAAAGAACAAGCACATGTACACGATCAAGAACAGGAACAAAAACATGACCTAGAACAAGAACAAGAACACGGACACGAACAAGAACAAGAACACGAGCACGAACAGGATTGCGAACAAGAACAAGAACGAGAACATGAACGAGAACACGGAAAAGAACAAGAACACGACCAAGATCAAGAAGAAGAACATGATCACGAACGAGAACAAGAACAGAAAAATGAACAACTACATGTACACGGACAAGAACAATAACAAGAACATGAACGAGAACAAGATCGGAAACACGGACACGAAAAAGAACAAGAAGAAGTACTGACACATTTACACGAACGAGAACAAGAACGAGAACATGAACAGGAACAACAACAGAAATACGAACGAAAACACGAGCACGAATGAGGACAAAAACGAGTACAAGAACATGTATACGAACGAGATCGAGAACGAAAACATAAACTAGAACGAGTACACGAACAAGAACGAGAATCAGAACAAGAACACGAACAAGAACAAGAACACGAACAAGTACAAGAACGTGTACACAAACAAGAACAAGAACGAGAACATGGACGAGAACAAGAACAAGGACAGGAACACGACCAAGAACAAGAACACGGACACGAACAGGATCGAGAACAAGAACACGTACAGGAACAATAACAGGAACATGAACAAGAACGCGATTGAGAACAAAAACAGGCACGAAAACCAGAACAAGAACAAGAACATGAACGCGAACGAGATCGAGAACACGGACCTGAACAAGAACAAGAACAAGAACAAGAACATGAACGAGAACACGAACAAGAACAAGAACAAGTCCAAGAACATGTACACGGGAAGGAACAAAAACCAGAGCAAGAAAAATAACAAGAACACGAACTAGAACGAGAACGGGAACATGAACGATACCACGAACAAGAACAGGAACAAAAATATGACGTAGAACAAGAACAAGAACACGGACACGAACAAGAACAAGAACACGAGCACGAACAGGATTGCGAACAAGAACAAGAACGAGAACATGAACGAGAACACGAATAAGAACAAGAACACGACCAAGAACAAGAAGAAGAGCATGAACACGAACGAGAACAAGAACAGAAAAATGAACAACTACATGTACACGAACAAGAAACATAACAAGAACATGAACGAGAACAAGATCGGAAACACGGACATGAAAAAGAACAAGAAAAAGTACTGACACATTTACACGAACGAGAACAAGAACGAGAACATGAACAGGAACAAAAACAGAAATACGAACGAAAACACGAGCACGAATGAGGACAAAAACGAGTACAAGAACATGTATACGAACGAGAACGAGAACGAAAACATAAACTAGAACGAGTACACGAACAAGAACGAAAATCAGAACAAATACAGAGAGATGAACGAGAAGAAGGACAAAAACAGGAACAAGAACAAGCACATGTACATGAAACAGATCGAGAACAAGAACATGAACCAGAACGAGATCGAGGTCACGGACATGAACAAGAACAAGTAGGAGAACTAAAACATGTACACGAACGTGAACAAAAACGGGTACATCAACAAGAACGCTAACAAGAACACGAACACGAACAAGAATACGTACGAGAACAAGAACAAGTACAAGAACATGTACACGAACGAGAACAAGAACGAGAACATAAACGAGAACAAGATCGAGAACACGGACACGGACAAAAACAAAAACAAGAACGAGAACCAGAACAAGAACACGTACCCGAACGAGAACGAGAACTAGAACATGAACAAGAACAAGAATGAGAACAAGAACAAGCACATGTACACGAACATGAACAAGAACAAGAACATGAACCAGAACAAAAACAAGAACAAGTACGAGAACTTGAACACGGACGAGAAAAAGAACGAGAACAAGAACAAGAACAAAAACAAAACCGAGAACAAGAACAAGAACATTAGGGAGAACGTGATCGAGAACACGGACACGAACAAGAACACGAACAAGTACAAGAACATGTACACGAACAAGAACGAGAACGTTGACGTGAACGAGAACACGGACAAGAACAGGAACATGAACCAGCAGATGTACACGAACAAAGACAAGGACAAGAACATAAACGAGAACAAGATCCAGAACACGGACACGAACATGACCACGAACAAGAAGCAGAACGCGAACGAGAACAAGAACATGTACCGAACACGAACAAGAACGAGAACATGACCAAGACTACGAACACGAACGGAAAGGAGATCGAAAACAAGTAATCAAACGAGAACAAGGACAACAACATGTTCACGAACAAAAACGATAACAGAAACATGAACGAGAACAAGAACACAAGCACGGACACGAACGAGAACAAGAACACGAACACGAACAGGATCGAAAACAAGAACACGACAGAAACAATAACAGGAACAAGAACAAAAACGGGAACCAGATCAAGAACATGAACCAGAACAAAACCGAGAACAAGAGCAAGAACATGAATGCGAACGAGAACATGTACACAAACGAAAACATGGAGACGAACAAGAACAAGAACAGAAACAAGAACAAGAACACGAACAAGACCAAGATCAAGTACAAAATCATGTACACGGACAATAACAAGAACGATAACATGAACGAGACCACGAACAAGAACAGAAAAAAAAACAAGCACATGTACACGAACAAGTACAAGATCAACAACATGAACGAGCACATGATGCAGAATACGGACACGCACATGAACAAAACCGAGTACACGAACATGTACACGGACAAAAACAAGAACAAGATCCAGAACACGAACAAAAACAAGAACAAGAACAAGAACTAGAACACGAACGAAAACAAGAACGTGTACCCGAACAAGAACAAGAACGAGAACATGAACGAGAACACGACCAAGAACAAGTACAAGAACATGTACACGGACAAGAACAAGAACGTTGACATGAACGAGAACACGAACGAGAACAGGAACGAGAACCAGCACATGTACACGAACAAAAACAAGAACACGAACATGAACGAGAACATGGACGAGAACAAGAACAAGGACAGGAACACGACCAAGAACAAGAACACGCAGACGAACAGGATCGAGAACAAGAACACGTACAGGAACATTAACAGGAACATGAACAAGAACATGATTGAGAAGAAAAACAGGAACAAAAACCAGAACAAGAACAAGAACAAGAACACGAACTAGAACGAGAACGGGAACATGAACGATAACACGATCAAGACAGAAAACAGAACAAGCACATGTACACGATCAAGAACAAGAACAAAAACATGACCTAGAACAGGAACAAGGACACGGACACGCACAAGAACAACAACACGAGCCCGAACAGGATTGCGAACATGAACAAGAACGCGAACACGAACAAGAACACGAACACGACCAGGAACAAGAACGAGAACATGAACACGAACGAGAACAAGAACAGAAAAACGAACAACCACATCTACACGAACGAGAACAAGAACAAAAACATGAACTAGAACGAGTACAAGAACACGGACACGAACAAGAAAAAGAACACGAGCACGAACATGATTGCGAACAAGAACAAGAACGAGAACATGAACGAGAACACGAATAAGAACAAGAACACGACCAAGAACAAGAAGGAGAACAGGAACACGAACGAGAACAAGAACAGGAAGATGAACAACTACATGTACACGAATAAGAACAATAACAAGAACATGATCGAGAACAAGATCGAAAACACGGACACGAAGAATACCAAGAACAAGTACAATAACATGTACACGGACAATAACAAGAACGAGAACATGAACGAGACCACGAACAAGAACAGGAAAAAAAACAAGAACATGCGAACGAACAAAAACAGGAACAAGCACGTGAACAAAAACAAGAACGAGAACATGAACGAGAACAAGATCAAAAACACAGACACGAACAAGAGCAAGAAGAAGAAATCAAACATCTACATGAATGAGAATACGAACGAGAACATGAACAGAAACAAGAACGAAAACACGAAACAGGACAAGAACACGAACAAGAACAAAACCAAGTACATGAAAACGTACACGAACAAAAACAAGAACAAGAACGTGAACGGGAACGAAATCGAAAACACGGACAAAAACAAGAACAAGAAAAAGAACAAGAACAAGAACAGGAACAAGAACAAGAACGAAAACACGGACAAAAACCCGAATAAAATCAAGAACACGAACAAGTACAAGAACATAAACACGAACAAGAAGGAGAACGTTGACATGAACGAGAACACGGACACGAACAGGAACACGAACAAGCAAATGTACACGAACAGAAACGAGGACAAGAACAGGAACAAGAACCAGCAAACGTCCACAAACAAAAACAAGAACAAGAACATGAACGAGGACGAGATCAAGAACACGGACACGAACAAGAGCAAGAAGAAGAACTCAAACATGTACATGACCGAGAATACGAACGAGAACATGAACTGGAACAAGAACGATAACACGAAACAGAACACAAACACGAACAAGAACAAAACCGAGTACAAGAACATGTACACGGACGTGAACAAGAACGGGAACACAAACACGAACAAGAACAAGAACAAGAACACGAACACGACCAAGACCAAGAACAAGTACAATAACATGTACACGGACAATAACAAGAGCGAGAACATGAACGAGACCACGAACAAGAACAGGAAAAAGAACAGGAACATGTACACGAACAATAACAAGAACGAGAACATGGACGAGACCACAAACATGAACAGGAAAACGGACAAGCACATGTACACGAACAAGAACAAGAACAGAAACATGAACGAGCACAAGATCCAGAACACGGTCACGAACAAGAACGAGAAAACGAACACGAACAAGAACGAAAACACGAACGAGTACAAGAATATGTAAACGAACATGAACAGAAACACGGACGAAAACACCAAACAGAACAAGAACACAACAAGACCAAGATCAAGTACAAAAACATGTACACGGACAAGAACGAGAACGTTGACGTGAACGAGAACACGGACGAGAACAGGAACAAGAACCAACAGATGTACACGAATAAAAACAAGGACAAGAACAGGAACAAGATCCAGCAAATGTACACGAACAAAGACAAGGACAAAAACATGTACACGAACAAAAACGATAACAGAAACATGAACGATAACAAAAACACAAGCACGGACACGAACAAGAACAAGAACACGAACACGAACAGGATCGAAAACAAGGACACGAACAGAAACAATAACAGGAACAAGAACAAAAACGGGAACCAGATCAAGAACAAGAACCAGAACAAAACCGAGAACAAGAGCAAGAACATGAATGCGAACGAGATCATGTACACAAACGAAAACATGGACAATTACGAGAACAAGAACAGAAACAAGAACAAGAACGAGAACACGAACAAGAACAAGAACACGGACGAGAACGAGAACACGAACACGAACGAGAACAGAAACAAGAACACGAACACGAACAAGACCAAGATCAAGTACAAAAACATGTACACGGACAAGAACGAGAACGTTGACGTGAACGAGAACACGGACAAGCACAGGAACAAGAACCAGCAGATGTACACGAACAAAAACAAGGACAAGAACAGGAACAAGATCCAGCAAATGTACACGAACAAAGACAAGGACAAGAACATGAACGAGAACAAGATCCAGAACATGAACGATAACGAGATCGAGAACATGGACACGAACAAGAACATGAACACGAACAGGAACGTGACGTGAACAAGACCAAGTACAAGAACATGTACACGAGCGAGAACATGAACGAGAACGAGAACAAGTACATGAACGTGTACACGAAGAAGAACAAGAACTAGAACATGGACGAGATCAAGAACAAGAACAAAAACACACTCAAAGACAAGAACAAGAACGAGGACGAAAACGAGATCAAGAACACGAACAAGAACAAAACCGAGAACAAGAACAAGAACATGAACGAGAACGAGATCGAGAACACGGACACGAACAAGAACATGAACACGAACAGGGACAAGAACATGAACACGATCAAGAACACGACAGTAACACGAACAAGTACACGAACATGTACACGATCGAGACCGAGATCGAAAACACGAACACGAACCAGAACCAAAACAAGATTAATAACAAGATCATGTACGCGAACGAGATCATGAACGAAAACAAGAACAAGGACAGGAACTAGACCAAGCACATGAACACGAACAAGAACAAGAACAAGAACACGAACAAGAACATGAACACGAACAAGAACACGACAGAATCAAGAAGAAGTACAAGAACATGTACACGAACGAGCACATGAACGAGAACGAGATCGAAAACGCGGACACGAACCAGAACGAGAACAAGAGTAATAACCAGAACATGAACGCGAACGAGAACATGAACGAAAACAAGAACAAGAACAGGAACTAGATCAAGCACATGTACACGAACAAGAACAAGAACAAGAACATAAACAACAACATGAACACGAACACGAACACGAGAGAATCAAGAAGGAGGACAAGAACATGTACCCAAACGAGAACATGAACGAGAACGAGAAATAAAAACAGGAACAAGAACAAGCACATGTACTCGAACGAGGACAAGAACATGAACATGATCGAGAACACGAACACGAACAAGTACAAGAACATGAACACGAACGAGGACAAAAACGAGAACAAGAACAAGAACGAGAACAAAATCGAGAACAAGAACAAGACCATCAACGAGGACGAGATCGAGAACACGGACACGAACATGTACATGAACACGTAAAAGATCACGACAAGGACAAGAACAAGAACAAGAACAAGAACAAGAACACGGACGAGAATGGGAACGACATCAAGAAGGGGATCGAGAACAAAACCAAGAACAGGAACAAAAACATGAACGAGAACGTGATCAAGAATACGGGCACGAACAAGAACAATAACAAGAACAAGAACAAGAACAAGAACAAGAACAAGAACAAGAACAAGATCAAGAACATGAACACGAACAAGAACACGACAGAAACAAGAACATGTACACGAACAAGAACAAGAACATGAACATGAATGAGAACAAGAACACGGACAGGTACAAGACCATGTACTCGAACGAGAACAAGATCGAGAACATGGCCGAGAACAAGAACAAGAACACGGACACGAACAAGAACAAGAACACGAACACGAACAGGATTGAGCACAAAACAAGAACAAGAACAAGGACAAGAACATGTACACGTACCAGAAAGTGAACGAGAACATGTATAAGAACAAGAACAAGAACGAGAACGAGCACAAAAACAAGAACAAGAACACGAACCAGAACAGGGACGAAAACAAGAACAAGAAAAGGCACAACAACATGCACACAAACAAGAACAAGAACGAGAACATAAAAGAGAATAAGAACACGAACAAGAACACGACCAAGAACAAGAACATGGACAAGAACGGGAACGGGAACGAGATCAAGATCAAGAACAAGAACGAAACCGAGAACAAGAACAAAATCATGAACGAGAACAAATCCGAAAACAAGGACACGAACAAGAACAAGAACACGGACACGAACAAGAACAAGAACTCGAACAAGAACGGGAACGGGAACGAGATCAAGAACGAGAACGAGGACAATACCGAGAACCAGAACAAAAACATGAACGAGCCCGAGATCGAAAATCCGGGCACGAACAAGAACAAGAACAAGTACAAGAACATGTACACGCACCAGAACGTGAACGAGAACATGTACAAGAACAAGAACAAGAACGAGAACGAGCACAGAAACAAGATCATGAACACGAATAAGAACAGGGACAAGAACAAGAACAAGAAAAAGCACATCAACATGTACAAAAACGAGAACAAGAACGAGAACATGAAAGAGAATAAGAACACGAACAAGAACACGACTAAGAACAAGAGCGGGAACGGGACCGAGATCAAGAACAAAAACAAGAACGAAACCGGGAACAAGAACAAAATCATGAACGAGAACAAGATCGAGAAGACGGACACGAACAAGAACAAGAACACGGACACGAACAGGATTGCGAACAAAAACGAAAGCACGAACAAGAACAAGAACAAGAACAAGAACTCGAACAAGAACAAGAACAAGAACAAGAACAAGTACGTGAACGTGTACACGAAGAAGAACAAGAACTAGAACATGAACGAGATCAAGAACAAGAACAAGAACACGACCGAATCAAGAAGAAGTACAAGAACATGCACACGAACGAGAACATGAACAAGAACAAGAACAAGAACGGGAACGGGACCGATATCAAGAACAAAAACAAGAACGAAACCGGGAACAAGAACAAAATCATGAACGAGAACAAGATCGAGAAGACGGACCTGAACAAGAACAAGAACAAGAACACGAACAAGAGCACGAACAGGAACAAGAACACGAACACGTACAAATACACGAACATGTACACGAACTAGAACAAGAACGTTGACATGAACAACAACACGAACGAGAACAGGAACTAGAACCAGCACGTGTACACGAACAAAAACAAGAACAAGAACATGAACGAGAACAAGATCAAGAACACAGACACGAACAAGAGCAAAAAGAAGAAATCAAACATGTACATGAACGAGAATACGAACGAGAACACGAACAGAAACAAAAACGATAACACGAAACAGAACAAAAACACAAACAAGAACAAAACCGAGTACAAGAACATGTACACGGACGTGAACAAGAACGAGAACACAAACAAGAACAAGAACAAGAACAAGAACACGAACACGAACAAGACCAAGAAAAAGTACAGTACCATGTACACGGACAATAACAGGAACGAGAACATGAACGAGACCACGAACAAGAACAGGAAAAAAAACAAGAACATGCGAACGAACAAAAACAGGAACAAGCACGTGAACGAGAACAAGATCGAGAAAACGATCAAGAACAAGAACAAGAACAAGAAAACGAACACGAACAAGAACGAAAACACGAACAAGTACAAGAATATGTACACGAACAAGAACAAGAACGAGATTACGAACATGAACAGAAACAAGAACGAAAACACCAGACAGAACAAGAACACAAACAAGAACAAAGACGGGAACCAGATCACGAACAAGAACAATATCAAAACCGAGAACAAGAACAAAAACCTTGACGAGAACGAGATCGAGAACACGAACACGAACAAGAACACGAACAAGAACAAAAACGAGTACCAAAACGAGTACAAGAATATGTACACGAACATGTACACGAACGAGACCATGAACGCGAACAAGAACAAGCACATGTCCGCTAACAAGAACAAGAACATGGACGAGAACATGATCAAGAACATGGAGACGAGCAACACCAAAAAACAAAACTAGAACGTGTACACGAACGAGAACAAGAACACGAACAAGAACAAGAACGAGAACGAAACCGAGAACAAGAACAAGAACATGAACAAGGACAAGAACATGTACACGAACGAGAACAAGGACGAGAACATGAACAAGAACACGAGCAGGCACAAGAACACGAACAAGCACACGAACAAGTACACGAACATGTTCACGTACAATAACAATGAGGAGAACCAGAACATGGACACGAACGAGAACAAGAACGAGAACATGGTCGAGTACAGAAACAAGAACACGAACCAAAACAAAAACACGAACGAGAACAAGAACAAGTACAAGAACATATACACGAACGCGAACAAGAACGAGAACATAAACTAGAACAAGAACGCGATCCCGGACATGAACACGAACGGGTACATGAACAAGAATAGAAGCATGACCACGAACAAGAACAAGAACCAGAAGATGAACATATCCACGAAGGAGAACAAGAACGATAACATGAACGTGAACGAGACCGAGAACGGGAAGGAAAACCTAAACTGGAATCAGAACGAGAACAAGAACGAGGACGAAAACAGGAACACAAACAAGATGAAGAGCGAGAACACGAACGGGAACGAGAACGAGTAGAAAAACAAGAACGAGTAAAAAAACAAGAACAAGTACAAAAACATGTACATGAACAAGAACGAGAACGGGAACATGACCGAGAACAAGAACAAAAACACGAACACGAACGAGAACAAGAACATGGACATGACCGAGAACGTGACCAAGAACAGAAACAAGAACACGCCCAATAACACGAACACAAACGCGCAGAAAAACAAATAGAAAATCATAGACACGAACGAGAACAAGGACGAGAACATGAACTAGAACAAGAACAAAAACACGGACATTAACACAATCAAGAACACGAACACGAACAGGATTGCGAACAAAAACGAGAACAAGAACAGGATTCCGAACACAAACAAGAACGAGAACAAGAACACGAACATGAACAAGAACACGAACATGAACAAGAACACGAACATGAACAAGAACACGAACATGAACAAGTACAAGAACGACTACAAGGACATGCGCACCAACGAGAACAAGAACGAGAACATGTACATGAACAAGAACGAGAACGGGATAATGATTGCGAACAAAAACCAGAAAAAGAACAAGAACACGACCGGCAACAAGAACAGGAACGAGAACGAGAACATAAACAAGAACCGGAACAAGATCGAGAGCAAGACCGAAAACGGTAACAAGTAAAAGGACAAGACCACAAACATGAACTGAAAGATGTACGAGAACAAGTACAGAAACAGTAACAAAAACAAGCATATGCGCACAAAACAGAACACGAACAAGAACATGAACGAAAACAAGATCGAAGAACAAGAACGAAACCGAGAACAAGAACCAAAACATGAACGAGAACAAGATCCAGTACATGGACACAACATGACCAAGGACAAGAACTAGAACGCGAACGCGAACAAGAACATGTACGCGACCAAGAATAAAAACGAGAACATGAACGAGACCGAGAACAAGAACGGGTCGATAAAGAAAAACGGAAGTAAGAATGAGAAGATGAACGAGACAACGAACAAGAGCGGGAAAAAGAACAGACACATGTAGACAAACAACAACGAAAACAAAAACATGAACGAGAACGAGATCGAGAACAAAAACAAGAACAAGAACGAGAACAAGAACAAGAGGAAGTACAAGAACAAGTACACGAACAAGAACACGAACGAAAACATGAACGAGAATAAGAACACGAACAAGAACATTACCAAGAACAAGAACATGAACAAGACCGGGAACGGGAACGAGAACAAAAACATGAACGAGAACAAGATCGAGAACACGAACACGAACGAGAACAAGAACACGGACACGAACAGGATCGCGAACAAAAACATGGACATGAACAAGAACAAGAACACGAACAAGAACAAGAGCGAGAACAAGGACAAGAAAAAGTACAAGAACATCTACAAAACCAAGAACACTAACGAGAACATGCACGAGAAAAAGAACACGACCAAGAACGAGAACAAGAACAAGAAAGGAAACGAGAACATGTTCATGAACAAGAACAAGAACGAGAACAGAAACAAAAACAAGAACAAGGACACGAAAAAGAACAAGAACGAGAAAAAGTACAAGAACATCTACAAAAACAAGAACACGAACGAGAACATGCACGAGACAACATGAATAGAAACAAGAACGAGACCAAAATCGAGATCACGAACACAAACAAGAATAAGAAGGAAAACTAGAACATGTACACGAACGGAATCAAGAACGGCTACATGAACGAGAACAACAACAAGAACACGAACATGAACAAGAACATGAACAAGAACAAGAACACGAATGAGAACAGAAACAAGTACAAGAACATGTACTCGAACGAAAACACAAACGAGAACATGAACACGATCAAAAACAAGAAGGGGAACCAGAACATGTACACGAACGGGAACAAGAACCGGTACATGAACACGAACACGAACAAGAACACGAACATGAATAGAACACGAACATGAACAAGAACACGAAAGAGAACAGAAACAAGTACAAGAACATGTACTCGATCGTGAATAAGAACGAGAACATGAACGAACACAAGAACACGGACACAAACAAGAACAGGAACACGACCACGACAGGATTGCGAACAAGAACAAGAACAAGATCAATAACAAGAACTCGAACACGGACAAGAACAAGTACATGAACATGTACACGAACAAGAACCAGAACGAGAACATGAACGAGAATAAGAACACGAACAAGAACAAGAACGGGAATGGGAACAACATTCAGAAAGGAAACGAGAACAATACCAAGAACAAGAACAAAAACACGAACGAGAACGTGATCGAGAACACGGGCACGAACAAGAACAAGAACATGTACACGAACCAGAACGAGAACGAGAACAAGAACAAAAACAAAAACAAAACCGAGAACAAGAACAGAAACATGAACGAGAACGGAATCGAGAACACGAACAAGAATGAGAACATGAAGAAGAACATGAACACGAACAAGATCACGACAGCAGCAAGATGAAGTACAAGAACATGTACACGAACGAGAACAAGAACGAGAACATGACCGAGAACAGGAACAAGAACACGGACCCGAACAAGAACAAGAACACGACCTCGAACAGGATTGAGAACAAGAACAAGAACAAGAACAAGAACACGACCACGAACAAGAACTCGAACGAGAACATGAACGAGAATAAGAACATGAACCAGAACAAGATCAAGAACAAGTACACGAACCAGAACGAGAACGAGAACATGTACAAGAACACGAACAAGAACGAGAACAAGAAGAAAAACAAGAACAAGAAGAGAAACAAGAACAAGAACACGAGCAAGAACAAGAACAAGAACATGAACATGAACAAGATCACGACAGGAACAAGATGAAGTACAAGAACATGTACTTGAACGAGAACATGAACGAGAACGAGAACAAGAACAGGAACAACGACAAGCGCATGCACACGACCAAAAACAAGAACATGAACATGAACGAGAACAAGAACAAGAACAAGTACACGAACATGTACTCGAACGAGAACAAGAACGAGAACATGACCGAGAACAGGAACAAGAACACGGACACGAACAAGAACAAGAACACGACGTCGAACAGGATTGAGAACAAGAACAGGAACAAGAACAAGAACACGACCAAGAACAAGAACTCGAACGAGAACAAGCACAAGTACATGAACATGTACAAGAACAAGAACAAGAACGAGATCATGAACGAGAATAAGAACACGAACCAGAACAAGAACAAGAACGGTAACGGGAACGAAATCAAGTACGAGAACGAGAACAAAACCAAGAACCAGAACAAAAACACGAACGAGAACGAGATCGAGAACACGGGCACGGAAACAAACAAGAACAGGAACACGACCACGAACAGGATTGCGAACAAGAACAAGAACACGAACAAGATCAAGAACGCGAACAAGAACAAGAACAAGAACAAAAACAATTACAAGAACACGATCAAGAACAAGAACACGAACAAGAACACGGACGAGTACAAGAACATGTACGCGAACAAGAACAAGAACGTTGACTTGAACCAGAACACGAAAAATAACAGGAACAAGCACCAGCACATGTACACGTTCAAAAACAAGAACAAGAACATGAACGAGAACGAGATCCACTACACGGAAACGAACATGCCTATTAACAAGAACAAAAACGCAAACAAGAACAAGAACATGTACACGAACAAGAACAAGACCTAGAACATGAACACGACCAAGAACACGAACGGGGAGGAGATCGAAAACAAGTAATGAAACGAGAACAAGTACAAAAACATATACATGAACAAGAACGAGAACGGGAACATGATCGAGAAAAAGATCAATAACACGGACATGAACAGAATTGAGGACAAGGACACGAACAAAAACAAAAACAGGGACATGAGCAAGAACAAGTACAAGAACATGTACACGAACAAGATCCAGAACGTAAACATAAACGAGAACACGAATACGGACCGGAGAAAGAGCAAGCACGTGTACACGAACAACAACAAGAACAAAAACATGATCGAGGACAAGACCGAGAACCCGGACTCGTACAAGAACAAGAAGAAGATCTAGAACATGTACACGATCAAGAACACGACCGAGAACATGGACGAGAACAGAAACAAGAATACGAACATGATCGAGAACAAGAACAAGAACAAGCTCAAGAACATGTACACAAACGCGAACAAGAACGAGAACATGAACGAGAACAAGAACAGGAACAAAAACTCGGACCAAAACAGGAACACGACCAAGCACATGTACAAGAACAAGAACAGGAACAAGAACAAGCACATGTACGCGAACGAGAACAAGAACGAGAACATGAACGAGACCAAGAACAATAAGGGGAAGTAGAACAAAAACGGGAATAAGATCGAAAACAAGAACGAGAACAATAACGAGGACAAAAACAAGAACACAAACAAGATAAAGAGCAGGGAAGAGAACGGAAGCAAGAACGAGTATAAGATCAAGAACAAGTACAAAAACATGTACACGACCAAGAACGAGAACGGGAACATGAACACGAAGACAAACAGGAACGATAACAGGAACATGAACAAGAACAAGTACAAGAACATGTACACGAACGCGATCAAGAACGAGAACAAGAACGAGAACATGAACGAGAATACGAACAAGAACAGGAGGAAAAACAAGCCCATGTACACAACCAACATCAAGAACAAAAACGTGATCGGGAAGAAGATTGAGAACACGGTCACGTACACGAACACGAAGAACGACTAGAACATGCATACGAACGAGAACACGAAAGGGTTCATGAACAAGAGCTAGAACAAGAACACTAACAAGAACAACAACACGAACAAGAACAAGAACGAGTACGAGAACATGTACACGAACGAGAACAAGAACGAGCACATGAACGCGATCAACAACAAGGACGATACCACGACCACGAACACGAACAAGAACAAGAACGGGAACGAGATCACGAACAAGAACAATATCAAAACCGAGAACACGAACAAAAACCTTGACGAGAACGAGATCGAGAACACGGACACGAACAAGAACATGAACAAGAACAAAAACGTGTACCACAACGAGTACAAGAACATGTACACGAACAAGTACACGAACGAGACCATGACCGCGAACAAGAACAAGCACATGTACGCTAACAAGAACAAGAACATGGACGAGAACATGATCAAGAACAAGAACATGGACGAGAACATGATCAAGAACACGGACACGAGCAACAACAAAAAACAAAACTAGAACGTGTACACGAACGAGAACAAGAACACGAACAAGAACAAGAACGAGAACGAAACCGAGAACAAGAACAAGAACATGAACAAGAACAAGAACACAAACGAGCAGAAAAACAAATGGAAAATCATAAACACGAACGAGAACATGAACTAGAACAAGAACAAAAACACGGACATGAACACAATCAAGAACACGAACACGAACAGGATTGCGAACAAAAACAAGAACAAGAACAGGAATACGAACAGGATTCCGAACACAAACAAGAACGCGAACAAGAACACGAACATGAACAAGAACAAGAACGACTACACGGACATGCGCACGAACGAGAACAAAAACGAGAACATGTACATGAACAAGAACGAGAACGGGATAATGATTGCGAACAAAAACCAAAAGAATAACAAGAACACGACCGGCAACAAGAACAGGAACGAGAACGAGAACATAAACGAGAACCGGAACAAGATCGAGAGCAAGACCGAGAACGGTAACAAGTAAACGGACAAGACCACAAACATGAACTGATACATGTACGAGAACAAGTACAAAAACAAGAACAAAACAAGCACATGCGCACAAAACAGAACACGAACAAGAACATGAACGAGAACAAGATCGAGAACACGAACAAGAACAGGATTGCGAACAAAAACAAGAACATGAACGAGAACACGAACGGAAACAAGAACAGCAACGAGAACAAGAACATGAATGAGAACAGGAACAGGAACGAGAGCGAGAACGAGAAGAAGAACATGAACAAGAACAAAAACGAGAACGAGCACATGTACACGAACAAAAACAGGAACAAGATCATCAAAGATAACAAGATCGAGAACACGGACACGAACAAGAACCAGAAGAAAAACTAGAACACGTGCATGAACGAGAAAGGGAACGAGAAGAAGAACAAGAACAAGAACATGTACACGAACGAGGACAAGAACGAGGACACAAACAAGAACACAAACAAGATAAACAGCGAGAACAAGTACGGAAACGAGAACGAGTAGAAAAACAAGAACGAGCAAAAAAACAAGTACAATTACAAAAACATGTACATGAACAAGAACGAGAACGGGAGCATGATCGAGAACAAGAACTGAAGCACGGACACTAACAAGAACAAGAACACGGACATGAACTGGATTGAGGACAAGAACACGAACAGGAACAGAAACAGGAACATGAGCAAGAACAAGTACGAGAACATGTACACGAACAAGACCAAGAACGAGAACATGAACGAGAACACGAACAAGATCAGTAAAAAGAACGAGCACAGGTACGTAAACAACAACAAGAAAAAAAACATGTTCGAAAACAAGACCGAGAACCCGAACACGAACAAGAACGAGACAAAGAACTAGAACATGTACACGAACGAGACCAAGAACGAGAACATGAACACGAACAGGAACACGAACGGGCGCAATAACAAAAACACAATCGAGAAGAAGAACAAGTAGTAAATCATAGACACGAATGAGAACAAGAACGAGAACATGAACTAGATCACGAAAAAAAACACGGACATGAACAAGAACAAGAACACGAACATGAACAGGAACAAGAACGAAAACAGGAAACCGAATAAGAACATGAACGGGAACGAAATCGAGTACAAGAACATGTGAACGTCAAAATCAAGAACAAGAACAAGAACGAGAACATGAACGAGAACACGAGCAACAACAAGAACAAGAACGAATACGGAAACCAGATCATGAACAAGAACCAGAACAAGACCAACATCATGAACAAGAACAAAAACGGTAACCGGATCAAGAACAAGAACCAGAACAAAACCGAAATCAAGAACAAGAACATGAACGCGAACTAGATCGAGAACACGGACCTGAACAAGAACAAGAACAAGAACATGAACAAGAACACGAACAAGAACGAAAAAACGAACAAGAACACGGACAAGTACAAGAACTTGTACACGAACAAGAACAAGAAAGTTGACATGAACAAGAACACGAACAAAAACAGGAACAAGAACCAGCGCATGTACATGAACCACGACAGGAACACGAACATGAATGAGAACAAGATTGAGAACACGGACACGAACAAGAGCAAGCAGAAGAACTCAACGATGTCCATGAACGAGAACACGAACGAGTACATGGAAATTTACACGAAGTGGAACAAGAACGTTGACATGAACGAGAACACGATCAAGAACAGGAACATGAACGAGCACATCTACACGAACGAAACAAGAGCGAGAACATGAAGGAGATCAAGACCGAGGACACGGACACGAACAAGAACAAAAAGAATAACGAGAACGAGAACAAGAACAAGAACAACAACACGACTAAGAAGAAGAACACGAACAAAAACGGGAACCAGATCAAGAACAAGAACCAGAACAGAACCGAGAACGAGAACAAGAACATGAACGCGAACGGGATCGAGAACACGGACATGAAAAAGAACAAGAACAAGAACGAAAACAGAAACACGGACAAGAACGAGAACACGAACAAGAACACGAACGAGTACAAGAACATGTACACGAACAAAAACAAGAACGATGACATGAACGAAAACACGAACAAGATCAGGAACACGAACCATCACATGTACACGATCGAAAACGAAAACAGGAACATGACCGAGAACAAGATCAAGAACACGGACAGGAACACGATTGAGAAGAAAAACTCAAACATGTACATGGACGAGAATACGAGCGAGAACATGAACAGTAACAAGAACAAAAACACGAAACAGAACAAGAACACGAACAAGAACAAAACCGAGTATAGGAACATGTTCACGAACGAGAACAAGAACGAGAACATCAAGGAGAACAAGATCAAGAACACGAACAAGAACACGAACACGAACAAGAACAAGAACAAGAACACGAAAAAGAACAAGAACGAGAACGTGTACACGGACAAGAACAAGAACGGAAACATGAACAAGGATGAGAACAAGAACGAGAACGTGAACAAGATCCAGAACACGGACACGAACATGACCAAGAACAAGAACAAGAACGCGAACGAGAACAAGAACATGTACCCAAACAAGAACATGAACGCAAACATGAACATGACCAAGAACACGAACGGGGAGGAGATCTAGAACAAGAACCATAACAAAACCGAGAACAACAACAACAACATGAACGAGCACATGATCCAGAACACGGACACGAACATGAACAAAACCGAGTACAAGAACATGTAAACGAACAAAAACAAGAACAAGAACATAATCGAGAACAAGAACACGAAGAAGAACACGAACACAAGCAAGAACACGAACACGAACAAAAACACGAACCCGAACACGAACAAGTACAAGAACATGTACACGAACAAGAACAAGAACAAGAAGACAAACATGAACAGGAACAAGAACGAAAACAGGAAACAGAACAAGAACATGAACAAGAACACAATCGAGTACAAGAACGTGTACACTAACAAAATCAAGAACAAGAACATGAACGAGAACACGATCAAGAACACAGGAGGGAACGAAAACAAGAAAAAGAACAAGAACAAGAACACGAACAAAAACAAGAACACGAACAAGAACAAGAACAAGTACAAGAAGTTGTACACGAACAAGAACAAGAACGAGAACATGAACGAGAACACGAATAAGAACCGGAAAAAGGACAAGCACGCGTACACAAACAACAACAAGAACAAAAACATGAACGCGAAGAAGATCGGGAACACGGACACAAACAAGAACAAAAATAATAAAAGGAAGGGATGGGAAGGAAGGGAAGGGAAGGGAAGGGAAGGGAAGGGAAGGGAAGGGAAGGGAAGGAAAGGGATGGGAAGGCAAGGGAAGGGAAGTGAAGGGAATGGAAGGGAAGGGAAGGAAAGGGAAGGGAAGGGAAGGCAAGGGGAGGGTTGGGAAGGGAAGGGAAGGGAAGGAAACGGAAGGGAAGGTAAGGTAAGGGAAGGGAAGGGGACGGAAGGGAAGGGAAGGGAAGCGATGTGAAGGGATGGGAAGGGAAGGGGAAGGAAGGGACGGAAAGGGCAGGGAAGGGAAGGGAAGGGAAAAAGGGAAGGAAAGGGAAGGGGAGGCAAGGGAAGGGAAGGGAAGGGAAAAAGGGAAGGAAAGGGAAGGGGAGGGACGGGAAGGGACGGGAAGGGACGGGGAGAAACGGGCACGAAAGCGAAGGGACGGGCTGGGAAGGGAAGGGAAGGGAAGGGAAGGGAAGCGATGGGAAGGGAAGGGAGGGGTAGGGAAGGGAAGGGATGGGGAGGGAAGGTGAGGGAAGGGAAGGAAAGGGAAGGGAAGGGACGGGAAGGGAAGGGAACGGCAGGGACGGGAAGGGAAGGGACGGGCAGGGAAGGGAAGGGAAGGGAAGGGCGGGGAAGGGAAGGGAAGGGAAGGGGTGGGAAGGGAAGGGAAGGGAAGGGAAGGGAAGAGAAGGGAAGGGAAGGGAAGGGAAGGGAAGGGAAGGGAAGGGAAGGGAAGGGAAGGGAAGGGAAGGGAAGGGATGGGAAGGGACGGGAAGGGAAGGGAACGGAAGGTAAGGGAAAGGAAGGGAAGGGAAGGGAATCGAACAGAAGGGAAGGGATGGAAAGGGAAGCGAAGGGGAGGGCAGGGAAGGAAAGGGAAGGGCAGGGAAGGGAAGGGAAGGGAAGGGAAGAGAAGAGAAGAAAAGGGCAGGGGAGGGAAGAGAAGGGAGGGGGAGGAAAGGGAAGGGACGGGAAGGGAAGGGAAGGGAAGGGAAGGGAAGGGAAGGGAAGGGAAGGGAAGGGAAGGGAAGGGAAGGGAAGGGAAGGGAAGGGAAGGGAAGGGAAGGGAAGGGTAGGGAAGGGCAGGGAAGGTAAGGGAAGGGAAGGAAAGCGAAGGGACGGGAAGGGAAGGGAACGGAAGGGACGGGAAGGGACGGGAAGGGCAGGGAAGGGAAGGGAAGGGAAGGAAAGGGAAGCGATGGAAAGGGAAGGGAGAAGAAGGGAAGGGAAGGGGTGGGAAGGGAAGGGAAGGGAAGGGAAGGGAAGGGAAGGGAAGGGAAGGGAAGGGAAGGGAAGGGAAGGGAAGGGAAGGTAAGGGAAGGGAAGGGAAGGGACGGGAAGGGACGGGAAGGGAAGGGAAGGGAAAGGAGGGGAAGGGAAGGGAATCGAAGGGAAGGGAAGGGATGGAAAGGGAAGAGAAGGGAGGGGCAGGGAAGGGAAGGGAAGGGAAGGGAAGGGAAGGGAAGGGAAGGGAAGGGAAGGGAAGGGAAGGGAAGGGAAGGGAAGGGAAGGGAAGGGGAGGGATGGGAAGGGAAGGGATGGGAAGGGAAGGGAAGGGAAGGGGAGGGAAGGGAAGGGAAGGGAAGGGAAGGGAAGGGAAGGGAAGGGCAGGGAAGAGAAGGAAAGGGAAGGGAAGGGAACGGCAGGGAAGGGAAGGGATGGGAAGCGAAGGGAAGGGGCGGGAAGGGAAGGGACGGGAAGGGAAAGGAAGGGAAGGGAAGGGAAGGGAAGGGAAGGGAAGGCAAGGGAAGGGTCGGGAAGGGAAGGGAAGGGAAGGGACGGGGAGGGAAGGGGAGTGAAGGGAAGGCAAGGGAAGGGACGGGAAGGGCAGGGAAGGACATGGAAGGGAAGGGAAGGGAAGGGACGGGAAAGGAAGGGATGGGATGGGAAGGGAGGGGAAGGAAAGGGAAGGGAAGGGAAGGGAAGGGATGGGAAAGGAAGGGAAAGGAAGGGAAGGGAAGGGAAGGGAAGGGAAGGGAAGGGAAGGGAAGGGAAGGGAAGGGAAGGGAAGGGAAGGGAAGGGAAGGGAAGGGAAGGGAAGGGAAGGGAAGGGAAGGGAAGGGAAGGGAAGGGGAGGGAAGGGGAGGGAAGGGAAGGCAAGGGAAGGGACGGAAAGGGCAGGGAAGGACAGGGAAGGGAAGGGAAGGGAAGGGACGGGAAAGGAAGGGATGGGATGGGAAGGGCGGGGAAGGAAAGGGAAGGGAAGGGAAGGAAAGGGATGGGAAGGGAAGGGAAAGAAAGGGAAGGGAAGGGACGGGAAGGGAAGGGAAGGGAAGGGACGAAAAGGGAAGGGAAGGGAAGGGAAGGGAAGGGAAGGGAACGGGATGGAAGGGATGGCAAGGGACGGGAAGGGACGGGGAGATACGGGCACGGAAGGGAAGGGAAGGGCTGGGAAGGGAAGGGAAGGAAAGGGAAGGGGAGGGAAGGGAAGGCAAGGGAAGGAAACGAAAGGGAAGGGCAGGGAAGGGAACTGACGGGAAGGGAGGGGAAGTGGAGCGATGGCAAGGGAAGCGAACGGAAGGGAAGGGAAGGGAAGGGAAGGGAAGGGAAGGGAAGGGAAGGGAAGGGAAGGGAACGGAAGGGAAGGGTTGGGAACCGATGGGAAGGGATGGGAAGCGAGGGGAAGGGAAGGGAAGGGAAGGGAAGGCAGGGGAAGGGAAGGGGAGGGAGGGTAAGGGAAGGGAAGGGAAGGGAATGGAAGGGAAGGGACGGTAAGGGATGGGAAGGGCAGGGAAGGGAACGGAAGGAAAGGGAAGGGAACGGCACGGAGGGGCAGGGAAGGGCAGGGAGGGGAAGGGAAGGGAAGGGAAGGGAAGGGAAAAAGGGAAGGAACGGGAAGGGGAGGGAAGGGAAGGCAAGGGAAGGAACGGGAAGGGACGGGAAGGAAAGGGAAGGGAAGGGGTTGAACGGTCGGGGCAGGGAAGGGGAGGGACGGGAAGGGACGGGGAGAAACGGGCACGGAAGGAAAGGGAAAGGAAGGGAATGGAAGGGAAGGGAAGGTAAGGGAAGGGAAGGGCAAGGAAAGGGAAGGAAAGGGCTGGGAAGGGAAAGGAACGGAGGGGCAGGGAAGGGCAGGGAGGGGAAGAGGAGGGAAGGGACGGGAAGGGAAAAAGGGATGGAAAGGGAAGGGAAGGGACGGGAAGGGAAAAAGGGAAGGAAAGGGAAGGGGAGGGAAGGGAAGGCAAGGGAAGGGAAGGGAAGGGAAAAAGGGAAGGAAAGGGAAGGGGAGGGAAGGGAAGGCAAGGGGAGGAAAGGGAAGGGACGGGAAGGAAAGGGAAGGGAAGGGGTGGAACGGTCGGCGAAGGGAAATGAAGGGACGGGAAGGGACGGGAAGGGACGGGGAGAAACGGGCACGAAAGGGAAGGGACGGGCTGGGAAGGGAAGGGAAGGGAAGGGAAGGGAAGCGATGGGAAGGGAAGGGAGGGGTAGGGAAGGGAAGGGATGGGGAGGGAAGGTAAGGGAAGGGAAGGAAAGGGAAGGGAAGGGACGGGAAGGGAAGGGAACGGCAGGGACGGGAAGGGAAGGGAAGGGCAGGGAAGGGAAGGGAAGGGAAGGGAAGGGAAGCGATGGGAAGGGAAGGGCGGGGAAGGGAAGGGAAGGGAAGGGGAGGGAAGGGAAGGGAAGGGAAGGGAAGGGAAGGGAAGAGAAGGGAAGGGAAGGGAAGGGAAGGGAAGGGATGGGAAGGGAAGGGAAGGGAAGGGAAGGGAAGGGAAGGGAAGGGAAGGGAAGGGAAGGGAAGGGATGGGAAGGGACGGGAAGGGAAGGGAAGGGAAGGTAAGGGAAAGGAAGGGAAGGGAAGGGAATCGAAGGGAAGGGAAGGGATGGAAAGGGAAGCGAAGGGGAGGGCAGGGAAGGGAAGGGAAGGGCAGGGAAGGGAAGGGAAGGGAAGGAAAGAGAAGAGAAGGAAAGGGCAGGGGAGGGAAGAGAAGGGAGGGGGAGGAAAGGGAAGGGACGGGAAGGGAAGGGAAGGGAAGGGAAGGGAAGGGAAGGGAAGGGAAGGGAAGGGAAGGGAAGGGAAGGGAAGGGAAGGGAAGGGAAGGGAAGGGAAGGGAAGGGAAGGGAAGGGAAGGGAAGGGAAGGGAAGGGTAGGGAAGGGCAGGGAAGGTAAGGGAAGGGAAGGAAAGCGAAGGGACGGGAAGGGAAGGGAACGGAAGGGACGGGAAGGGACGGGAAGGGCAGGGAAGGGAAGGGAAGGGAAGGAAAGGGAAGCGATGGAAAGGGAAGGGAGAAGAAGGAAAGGGAAGGGGTGGGAAGGGAAGGGAAGGGAAGGGAAGGGAAGGGAAGGGAAGGGAAGGGAAGGGAAGGGAAGGTAAGGGAAGGGAAGGGAAGGGACGGGAAGGGACGGGAAGGGAAGGGAAGGGAAAGGAGGGGAAGGGAAGGGAATCGAAGGGAAGGGAAGGGATGGAAAGGGAAGAGAAGGGAGGGGCAGGGAAGGGAAGGGAAGGGAAGGGAAGGGAAGGGAAGGGAAGGGAAGGGAAGGGAAGGGAAGGGAAGGGAAGGGGAGGGATGGGAAGGGAAGGGATGGGAAGGGAAGGGAAGGGAAGGGAAGGGAAGGGAAGGGAAGGGAAGGGAAGGGAAGGGAAGGGAAGGGAAGGGCAGGGAAGGGAAGGAAAGGGAAGGGAAGGGAACGGCAGGGAAGGGAAGGGATGGGAAGCGAAGGGAAGGGGCGGGAAGGGAAGGGACGGGAAGGGAAAGGAAGGGAAGGGAAGGGAAGGGAAGGGAAGGGAAGGCAAGGGAAGGGACGGGAAGGGAAGGGAAAGGAAGGGACGGGGAGGGAAGGGGAGTGAAGGGAAGGCAAGGGAAGGGACGGGAAGGGCAGGGAAGGACAGGGAAGGGAAGGGAAGGGAAGGGACGGGAAAGGAAGGGATGGGATGGGAAGGGAGGGGAAGGAAAGGGAAGGGAAGGGAAGGGAAGGGATGGGAAAGGAAGGGAAAGGAAGGGAAGGGAAGGGAAGGGAAGGGAAGGGAAGGGAAGGGAAGGGAAGGGAAGGGAAGGGAAGGGAAGGGAAGGGAAGGGAAGGGAAGGGAAGGGAAGGGAAGGGAAGGGAAGGTAAGGGAAGGGGAGGGAAGGGGAGGGAAGGGAAGGCAAGGGAAGGGACGGAAAGGGCAGGGAAGGACAGGGAAGGGAAGGGAAGGGAAGGGACGGGAAAGGAAGGGATGGGATGGGAAGGGCGGGGAAGGAAAGGGACGGGAAGGGAAGGGAAGGGAAGGGAAGAAAAGGGAAGGGAAGGGAAGGGAAGGGAAGGGAAGGGAACGGGATGGAAGGGATGGCAAGGGACGGGAACGGAAGGAAAGGACAGGAAAGGAAAGTGACGGGAACGGCGGGGAAGGGGTGGGATGGCAAGGGAAGGGAAGGAAAGGGATGGGAAGGGAACGGAAAGGATGGGAAGGGATGGGAAGGGATGGGAAGCGACGGGAAGGAAAGGGAAGCGAAGGCAGGGGAAGGTAAGGGATGGGAAGGTAAGGGAAGGGAAGGGAAGGGAAGGGAAGGGAAGGGCAGGGAATGGAAGGGAAGGGATGGTAAGGGAAGGGAAGGGAAGGAAAGGGAAGGGAAGGGAAAGGAAGGGAAGGGAAGGGAAAGGAAGGGAAGGGAAGGGAAGGGAAGGGTTGAGAAGGGAAGGGCAGGGAAGTGAAGGGACGGGAAGGGAAAGGAAGGGAACGGAAGATAAGGGACGAGAAAAAAAGTGAAGGGCAGGGCAGGGGCGGGAAGGGAAGGGAAGGGCAGGAAAGGGAACGGAAGGGAAGGGAAGGGAAGGGAAGGAATGAGAAGGGAAGGGAAAAGAGGGCAAGGAAAGGGAAGGGAAGGGCAGGGAAGGGAACGGAAAGGAGGGGAAGGCAAGGGCAGGGCGGGGGAGAGAAGGGAAGGAAAGGGAAGGGAAAAAGGGAAGAAAAGGGAAGGGAAGCGAAAGGACGGCAAGGGGAGGAAAGAGAAGGGACGGGAAGGAAAGGGAAGGGAAGGGGCGGAACGGTCGGGGAAGGGAAGGGGAGGGACGGGAAGGGACGGGGAGATACGGGCACGGAAGGGAAGGGAAGGGCAGGGAAGGGAAGGGAAGGAAAGGGAAGGGGAGGGAAGGGAAGGCAAGGGAAGGAAACGAAAGGGAAGGGCAGGGCAGGGAACTGACGGGAAGGGAGGGGAAGTGGAGCGATGGCAAGGGAAGCGAACGGAAGGGAAGGGAAGGGAAGGGAAGGGAAGGGAAGGGAAGGGAAGGGAAGGGAAGGGAAGGGAAGGGAACGGAAGGGAAGGGTTGGGAACCGATGGGAAGGGATGGGTAGCGAGGGGAAGGGAAGGGAAGGGAAGGGAAGGCAGGGGAAGGGAAGGGGAGGGAAGGTAAGGGAAGGGAAGGGAAGGGAATGGAAGGGAAGGGACGGTAAGGGATGGGAAGGGCAGGGAAGGGAACGGAAGGAAAGGGAAGGGAACGGCACGGAGGGGCAGGGAAGGGCAGGGAGGGGAAGGGAAGGGAAGGGAAGGGAAGGGAAGGGAAAAAGGGAAGGAACGGGAAGGGGAGGGAAGGGAAGGCAAGGGAAGGAAAGGGAAGGGACGGGAAGGAAAGGGAAGGGAAGGGGTTGAACGGTCGGGTCAGGGAAGGGGAGGGACGGGAAGGGACGGGGAGAAACGGGCACGGAAGGAAAGGGAAAGGAAGGGAATGGAAGGGAAGGGAAGGTAAGGGAAGGGAAGGGCAAGGAAAGGGAAGGAAAGGGCAGGGAAGGGAAAGGAACGAAGGGGCAGGGAAGGGCGGGGAGGGGAAGAGGAGGGAAGGGACGGGAAGGGAAAAAGGGATGGAAAGGGAAGGGAAGGGACGGGAAGGGAAAAAGGGAAGGAAAGGGAAGGGGAGGGAAGGGAAGGCAAGGGAAGGGAAGGGAAGGGAAAAAGGGAAGGAAAGGGAAGGGGAGGGAAGGGAAGGCAAGGGGAGGAAAGGGAAGGGACGGGAAGGAAAGGGAAGGGAAGGGGTGGAACGGTCGGCGAAGGGAAGGGGAGGGACGGGAAGGGACGGGAAGGGACGGGGAGAAACGGGCACGAAAGGGAAGGGACGGGCTGGGAAGGGAAGGGAAGGGAAGGGAAGGGAAGCGATGGGAAGGGAAGGGAGGGGTAGGGAAGGGAAGGGATGGCGAGGGAAGGTAAGGGAAGGGAAGGAAAGGGAAGGGAAGGGACGGGAAGGGAAGGGAACGGCAGGGACGGGAAGGGAAGGGAAGGGCAGGGAAGGGAAGGGAAGGGAAGGGAAGGGAAGCGATGGGAAGGGAAGGGCGGGGAAGGGAAGGGAAGGGAAGGGGAGGGAAGGGAAGGGAAGGGAAGGGAAGGGAAGGGAAGGGAAGGGAAGGGAAGGGAAGGGAAGGGAAGGGAAGGGAAGGGAAGGGAAGGGAAGGGAAGGGAAGGGAAGGGAAGGGACGGGAAGGGAAGGGAAGGGAAGGTAAGGGAAAGGAAGGGAAGGGAAGGGAATCGAAGGGAAGGGAAGGGATGGAAAGGGAAGCGAAGGGGAGGGCAGGGAAGGGAAGGGAAGGGCAGGAAAGGGAAGGGAAGGGAAGGGAAGAGAAGGGAAGGAAAGGGCAGGGGAGGGAAGAGAAGGGAGGGGGAGGAAAGGAAAGGGAAGGGAAGGGAAGGGAAGGGAAGGGAAGGGAAGGGAAGGGAAGGGAAGGGAAGGGAAGGGAAGGGAAGGGAAGGGAAGGGAAGGGAAGGGAAGGGACGGGAAGGGAAGGGAAGGGAAGGGAAGGGAAGGGAAGGGAAGGGAAGGGTAGGGAAGGGCAGGGAAGGTAAGGGAAGGGAAGGAAAGCGAAGGGACGGGAAGGGAAGGAAACGGAAGGGACGGGAAGGGACGGGAAGGGCAGGGAAGGGAAGGGAAGGGAAGAGAAGGGAAGGGAAGGGAAGCGATGGAAAGGGAAGGAAGAAGAAGGGAAGGGAAGGGGTGGGAAGGGAAGGGAAGGGAAGGGAAGGGAAGGGAAGGGAAGGGAAGGGAAGGGAAGGGAAGGGAAGGTAAGGGAAGGGAAGGGAAGGGACGGGAAGGGACGGGAAGGGAAGGGAAGGGAAAGGAGGGGAAGGGAAGGGAATCGAAGGGAAGGGAAGGGATGGAAAGGGAAGAGAAGGGAGGGGCAGGGAAGGGAAGGGAAGGAAAGGGAAGGGAAGGGAAGGGAAGGGAAGGGAAGGGAAGGGAAGGGAAGGGAAGGGAAGGGGAGGGATGGGAAGGGAAGGGAAGGGAAGGGAAGGGAAGGGAAGGGAAGGGAAGGGAAGGGAAGGGAAGGGAAGGGAAGGGAAGGGAAGGGAAGGGAAGGGAAGGGAAGGGCAGGGAAGGGAAGGAAAGGGAAGGGAAGGGAACGGCAGGGAAGGGAAGGGATGGGAAGCGAAGGGAAGGGGCGGGAAGGGAAGGGACGGGAAGGGAAAGGAAGGGAAGGGAAGGGAAGGGAAGGGAAGGGCAGGCAAGGGAAGGGACGGGAAGGGAAGGGAAGGGAAGGGACGGGGAGGGAAGGGGAGTGAAGGGAAGGCAAGGGAAGGGACGGGAAGGGCAGGGAAGGACAGGGAAGGGAAGGGAAGGGAAGGGACGGGAAAGGACGGGATGGGATGGGAAGGGAGGGGAAGGAAAGGGAAGGGAAGGGAAGGGAAGGGATGGGAAAGGAAGGGAAAGGAAGGGAAGGGAAGGGAAGGGAAGGGAAGGGAAGGGAAGGGAAGGGAAGGAAAGGGAAGGGAAGGGAAGGGAAGGGAAGGGAAGGGGAGGGAAGGGGAGGGAAGGGAAGGCAAGGGAAGGGACGGAAAGGGCAGGGAAGGACAGGGAAGGGAAGGGAAGGGAAGGGAAGGGAAAGGAAGGGATGGGATGGGAAGGGCGGGGAAGGAAAGGGAAGGGAAGGGAAGGGAAGGGATGGGAAGGGAAGGGAAAGAAAGGGAAGGGAAGGGACGGAAAGGGACGGGAAGGGAAGGGAAGGGCAGGGAAGGGAAGGGCACAGAAGGGATGGGGAGGGATGGGAAGGGATGGGAAGCGACGGGAAGGAAAGGGAAGCGACGGCAGTGGAAGGTAAGGGAAGGGAAGGTAAGGGAAGGGAAGGCAAGGGAAGGGAATGGAAGGGAAGGGAAGGGAAGGGACGGGAAGGGAAGGGAACGGAAGGGCCGGGAAGGGAAGGGAAGGGCAGGGAAGGAAAGGAAAGGGAAGGGAAGGGAAGCGATGGGAAGGGAAGGGAGGGGAAAGGAAGGGACGGGAAGGGAATCGAAGGGAAGGGAAGGGATGGAAAGGGAAGCGAAGGGGATGGCCGGGAAGGGAAGGGAAGGGAAGGGAATGGATGGGAAGGGAAGGGCAGGCAAGTGAAGGGAAGGGAAGGACAGGGAAGGTAAGGGAAGGGAAGGAAAGGGAAGGGCCGGGAAGGGAAGGGAAGGGAAGGGAAGGGAAGCGATGGGAGGGGAAGGGAGGGGAAGGGAAGGGAAGGGATTGCGAGGGAAGGTAAGGGAAGGGAAGGAAAGGGAAGGGAAGGGAAGGGACGGGAAGGGAAGGGAAGGGCAGGAAAGGGAAGGGAAGGGAAGGGAAGCGATGGGAAGGGAAGGGCGGGGAAGGGAAGGGAAGGGAAGGGGCGGGAAGGGAAGGGAAGGGAAGGGAAGGGAAGGGAAGGGAAGGGAAGGGAGGGGAAGGGAAGGGAAGGGAAGGGAAGGGAAGGGAAGGGAAGGGAAGGGAAGGGAAGTGAAGGCAAGGGAAGGGAACGGAAGGGACGGGAAGGGAAGGGAAGGGAAGGTAAGGGAAAGGAAGGGAAGGGAAGGGAATCGAAGGGAAGGCAAGGGATGGAAAGGGAAGCGAAGGGGAGGGCAGGGAAGGGAAGGGAAGGGCAGGGAAGGGAAGGGAAGGGAAGGGAAGAGAAGGGAAGGAAAGGGCAGGGGAGGGAAGAGAAGGGAGGGGGAGGGAAGGGAAGGGAAGGGAAGGGAAGGGAAGGGAAGGGAAGGGAAGGGAAGGGAAGGGAAGGGAAGGGAAGGGAAGGGAAGGGAAGGGAAGGGAAGGGAAGGGAAGGGAAGGGAAGGGAAGGGAAGGGAAGGGAAGGGAAGGGAAGGGAAGGGCAGGGAAGGTAAGGGAAGGGAAGGAAAGGGAAGGGACGGGAAGGGAAGGGAACGGAAGGGACGGGAAGGGACGGGAAGGGCAGGGAAGGGAAGGGAAGGGAAGGGAAGGGAAGCGATGGAAAGGGAAGGGAGAAGAAGGGAAGGGAAGGGGTGGGAAGGGAAGGGAAGGGAAGGGAAGGAAAGGGAAGGGAAGGTAAGGGAAGGGAAGGGAAGGGACGGGAAGGGACGGGAAGGGGAGGGAAGGGAAAGGAGGGGAAGGGAAGGAAATCGAAGGGAAGGGAAGGGATGGAAAGGGAAGAGAAGGGAGGGGAAGGGAAGGGAAGGGAAGGGAAGGGACGGGAAGGGAAGGGAAGGGCAGGGAAGGGAAGGGCACAGAAGGGATGGGAAGGGATGGGAAGGGAAGAGAAGGGAAGGGATGGGAAAGGAAGGGAAAGGAAGGGAAGGGAAGGGAAGGGAAGGGAAGGGAAGGGAAGGGAAGGGAAGGGAAGGGGAGGGAAGGGAAGGGACGGGAAGGGACGGGAAGGGAAGGGAAGGGCAGGGAAGGGAAGGGCACAGAAGGGATGGGAAGGGATGGAAAGGGATGCGAAGCGACGGGAAGGAAAGGGAAGCAAAGGCAGTGGAAGGTAAGGGAAGGGAAGGTAAGGGAAGGGAAGGGAAGGGAAGGGAAGGGAAGGGAAGGCAAGGGATGGAAAGGGAAGCGAAGGGGAGGGCAGGGAAGGGAAGGGAAGGGCAGGGAAGGGAAGGGAAGGGACGGGAAGGGAAGGGAAGTGAAGGTAAGGGAAAGGAAGGGAAGGGAAGGGAATCGAAGGGAAGGCAAGGGATGGAAAGGGAAGCGAAGGGGAGGGCAGGGAAGGGAAGGGAAGGGCAGGGAAGGGAAGGGAAGGGAAGGGAAGAGAAGGGAAGGAAAGGGCAGGGGAGGGAAGAGAAGGGAGGGGGAGGGAAGGGAAGGGAAGGGAAGGGAAGGGAAGGGAAGGGAAGGGAAGGGAAGGGAAGGGAAGGGAAGGGAAGGGAAGGGAAGGGAAGGGAAGGGAAGGGACGGGAAGGGACGGGAAGGGAAGGGAAGGGAAAGGAGGGGAAGGGAAGGGAATCGAAGGGAAGGGAAGGGATGGAAAGGGAAGAGAAGGGAGGGGCAGGGAAGGGAAGGGAAGGAAAGGGAAGGGAAGGGAAGCGATGGAAAGGGAAGGAAGAAGAAGGGAAGGGAAGGGGTGGGAAGGGAAGGGAAGGGAAGGGAAGGGAAGGGAAGGGAAGGGAAGGGAAGGGACGGGAAGGGAAGGGAAGGGAAGGGAAGGGAAGGGAAGGGAAGGGAAGGGTAGGGAAGGGCAGGGAAGGTAAGGGAAGGGAAGGAAAGCGAAGGGACGGGAAGGGAAGGAAACGGAAGGGACGGGAAGGGACGGGAAGGGCAGGGAAGGGAAGGGAAGGGAAGAGAAGGGAAGGGAAGCGATGGAAAGGGAAGGAAGAAGAAGGGAAGGGAAGGGGTGGGAAGGGAAGGGAAGGGAAGGGAAGGGAAGGGAAGGGAAGGGAAGGGAAGGGAAGGGAAGGGAAGGTAAGGGAAGGGAAGGGAAGGGACGGGAAGGGACGGGAAGGGAAGGGAAGGGAAAGGAGGGGAAGGGAAGG